>NLAK01000017.1:0-215906 GCA_002370295.1 Metschnikowia bowlesiae | reverse complement strand
TGCGCGTTTTCGCATCCAAATCCGGGCGCTGCAGGCATTTCCTTGTTGAACAAGGCAAGGCCTTTGGGCAGCAACAACGTACAAAGTTTTTGAGTGAATGTAGGCTTTGAATTGACCATACTCAAGGAAGCATCCTTGTNCAAGGCCTTTGGGCAGCAACAACGTACAAAGTTTTTGAGTGAATGTAGGCTTTGAATTGACCATACTCAAGGAAGCATCCTTGTCATTCAGCTGAGCTACATCGTTAGCAGTGCCGGTAGTCAAATTTCCCAGAGGGGGCTTGACCGAGTTGGGCAGTGAGTTCATAAAGGAAGAGCCCGTGGACTTGGAGTTGCTAAATGAATTTTTAGAAAATTCAGTAGCAGCACCTCTTGGGTTTCCTCTAGGGGATTGTTTCCGTTTCAGCTTAGCGGCGTCCGAGAGAAAACCGTCCAACTGAGTTTGCTTGGAGGGTCTTCTGCCGGCACTTGAAGCGGCAAAAACTGACGGATGCATGCTCATGGTGAACAGAAGGGTCGTTTTCAAATACTGAAAAGGACGGGAATTCACAGATGAGGATAAGAATTTCTTGTCTGGTCTTCGAGATATCAAACGGCAAAAGGTGTGTGCTTTGATGGTGAAGGCGGAAAAGAATAAAGAGTAGAGGAATTTTAATTTTGTGGAGAAAGGTACAGATAAGTGTTTCGACACAGATTGGGGTGCAGGCTTCTCTTCCTCCAGCGCAGGGTTACGTGCAGGCGGCACGATATACACCCGGCACATCACCAGATATAGACGGGGAAAGCCAAGTAAAAAGAATTGCTTCATCTGTGGGCACACTGCATTTTCTTATGAAGTCCAGTAATATTCAGTAAGACATGAGAGGCCCCTGAATTAAACTAGAAGTCTTGGGTGATTACCACTGGGTGACAGTCCTGTAATTGCGCCGCCATGTTCACATTGTTCAGCGAAGCTGGATGTGGTCTTCCCCTTCTCTTTGCCGCCATACAAATCAGGAAGTTGCTTCTCTGAGACATTCATTAAGGCGTTCATTGAGGCATTTATTAAGGCGTTCATTAAGGCGTTCATTAAGGCATTCATTAAGGCCTGGTGCCAACGCGCACCCACCGATGCCTGCACCTCGCCAACCGCACATAGTACGTACTCTTCGGTACGCATCTAACTTCGCCGCGAAGTGTCTCAACGTATGCTTGTGATATAGCACCTGCCGAATCCAAGTGGTGATTCACCCAGATTGCTGGTGTGCTACGTGCTACCAGGAATCGTTCCTCGGAATCCATTCTTTGAAATGTTTGTAGTAGTATCAGTTCTTTTTTTTTTTTTTTCTTTGGGTCACTAAGAGGTGACTTTGCCTAATTCGCGCCTTTACATGAACCCAATTCTTCTGATTACAGGCGAGACCAAATGACCGTTCCTGCAGTTCCCTACACGCTTAAGTATGGCAGGTGCAAAATCCTACAAGTAGGCATACTACGGTGAAATCAAAAAACCGCTCCCGTGTTCGGTAAGGTTTGCGGCTTTGAAAGACCTTTGAATTCGTCCAGTCCATGCATCAACCACTTTATTCTAATTAGAAAGCCGCTGGAATTCTTTCTCCTACTAAGATACTAAGATGATATGAGAATATTACGGCGTAAAGGGGGGGCGTAAGCCATGATAATTACCTTTGTGGGGTTTGTCCTGGTGGCTTTGAGCCCTCATTTCGCACGGTATTATGAGCCCTGTTTATCTAAGCACCATATGTATTCATGGTTTAAGAAGCCACAGCCCCGCTTTGGTCCTAGTGTGCCTTGAGATGACCTCTTGCAAGCTTCTCACGCAAACTCTAGCTATTCTCAGTTTCCAGAATCGCAGAATAATTCTGGCCTTTCAACATTCGCACTGACATAATTGACCGGAAACACCACATCAGTGCCATTCAGTGCCATTCAGGGGACCGAATCTAGTCAGCACTGGCGTCTGTAAGAAATTTCCATTCTTTTGAAACATCAGCACAGTCACTACCGATTGAAAATCTGGCCAACCTCGTACTAATTAGAGGAGCAGCGTGGTTTCTAAGATTCGCTGTTAGGTTTGAGCTGCTAATGTATCAATCAGATCATAAGTCGCCACGCGGCATGCTGGAAACATGAGTTGTCTTGTAAAGTGTATGAAATTCCATAACGCCTGTTACAGGAAAAGCTGAAGCTGGATCCGGAGTGCAGGAGCAACTGTGGCTACGGGTAAAGCCACGGCCCTAGGCTCAAATAGCATTGCCGTTTGGAAGCTGTAACTGTGATGTTTAGAATCTGCATTAAGATGTAGCCGCGTCTGAAGAAGACGTCTGTATCCCGTTTTGTGAATCTTGCAGTGTTCTGTGCTCCCACACAGATTGCGCATCGCAATTTTAATACCCACCACACTTATTAAAGCCTATACCATCAAAGCCAATAGTCAATTGTCCTTTGGTATTAAAAGACTAAAAGAATCCACTGATGATTTCATTAAAGTCACCGAGGAATTATTTCCCCTTTTCCAGTACGTCCACCACTCCACCGAGCCTCCGATTTCCACAAAAATAAGCAAAGTAGGAAAACTCGAGGTGAGAAGGAAATGGCCATTTCTCTTGGAAAAGGCTCTGCACCAAGTCCGCGAGTGGCCCACCCTCCTTCCAAGTTTGGCCTGGTAACTGAGTCCAGAATGGGATTTTGTGGGGGGACTGAACTACTGGTGACTGTAGAATTTACAGACCGGGTAATCTCTTTACTTCTGAAGTTACGCAAGAGAGTGCCCTAAGCAGAGTAGCCGTAACGGTTTTGGAAGACAGCGAAGCGACGCCAGAGTTGGAAGCGTGGTGCAACAGTTTTGTAGCGGCACGGCAGTCTGCATCCAGCGATGGCACTCTAAGGACTAAGCCCAAAGTATTTGGAGCCCAAAGCTTAAAGGTTTGCCAAAGGCATGCCTTGCTCAAAAGGGAAATGCCTGCCGCGCGCGGATTTGGGTGCGAAAACGCGCGCGGTGGTAAACCCGTGCCCAAGAACCTCAAGCGGCAGGAGAACCAGCACGCGGGCCATTTCCAGGCCAAGAAGTGGAGCAAGTTGCTCAAGAAGGTCAAGTTCTTGAAACAACACAAGTTTTGTTACCTTCAAAGCTCTTCAGTTTGCGAGTCCGAGGCGTGCCCAGTGAATCTCGAAAGGCCGCCACTCTGCGATTCGCGCCTTGCGCAGATTCAAAGTGGCCCTTGCTTTTAGTGTTGAACTGTGCCTGTATTTGTTGAGCATGCACTTCTCTTGGCCGGCACATTATGGCTCTCTGACCTCAAAGATGCTGGCATATGAGTATCAAAGGCATGCTAGTATTTACGCCTAGGAATGGTCATGGTAATATATTCCTCTCGATACTAAACTAGGGGTTCAGTGACTGACCACACAGAATCAATACTTTTGTCAATCGCCCTCCCGCTTCTCTATTTACACCTGACCGGGCGGAGTTGAATCTCCGCTCCCATTGACTGTCACATACAAGACCGCTCCAGGCCATCAGGACTGACGGACTGATGACCTGCACTCCAGAGGTACGGGTCGCACCTCCCTTGCATCTCTGTATTATGATGTGCGGATGTAGCTCACGGTGCAACAGTATTTGTCACTGCTCTGGAAGCAGTCCAGAGCTTATGCAGACTCTTGTATGGAGGATGCTGAAACATGGTGAGCGACTATCACACGTGGCAAGACATCTGGTACAGCTGAAACAACAGCGAATGCAGGAATATGGTATACGCGATATGCAAGTTCACTTACGAGCTCCCATCGGCCGACATGGGCCCAGGAGAAGACATTTAAGTGCTGAATCCCCGCTCAGGTTTGAGGGGCATCGATTATGGAAGCTCATCGAGATCCTAGTATAGACAGATGGGAATAGACATGACCGAGATGATGACCTAAGTTCCAATCACTACTAGAAAGATTAGAATACTGACGATAGCACTGTTCCAGAGTATGTGCAGGTGAGCGTAAAGCTCAACAATGCACACTGCAGATTCTCTAACTCCCTCTCCGACTGTTGTTTCCTCTGTTTATAAGAACGGTCAACTACGGCTCTCCCGTCGTCCCCAGCACTCAGATTCTTCCAAATCAGTGGTGGACGCTGTACTGACAGTGCCACCTGAGGCCTCGCCCTCACTGGAAACGAGGGAGTCATCACCTATGAAATCGAGGGAGTCATCACCTATGAAATCGAGGGAGTTACCCTCTCAATTGTCGAGGGAGTGGCATACTCGACTTGGTCATCCAAGTGCACTTGCTTTTCGTCATCTCAAACAACTCTGGACACTTCCTTCGGGCCTCCAACATCTTCTGCCAGTCGATTGTGACACATGCAGTTTATCTAAAAGCACACATCGCTACCCCAAAGAAAAGTGAAGGTGATACCCTAGTCGATCGTCGTTCCAGACTCTACATGTTGATGTGAGTGGTCCATTTGACAACCCGCCCGCGTACGACAGATCGAAAGGTCTCTTCGCCCTTGCACGGTATCTTCTCCTTCATTTGGAGAGCTAATCAGAATCAAACTCGACTATAGCTAGTCTCGAGTAAGTCCCCTTATTCCACCCCAAATCTTTGAGTGCAGGGTCTGTCCCGTCTTCGCTCTTGACATGGCTCTTCGGGTCCTGTTCAATCGCCACGCTCCTCTTGGATTGGCCCGCAAACTGTTTCTCCTGAAACCGACTGTACATGTCGTCTATTCGGGAGTAATCGTGCACACTGCACTCCTTGTACATCTTGAAGATGAGTTCGCCAATCAATAACGGCGAGCTGTTTTCAATAGAAGTGTCTAATTCCCCCTCCACGGCATTAGCCAAAGTCTCCTCGATGTCAGTAATGCCCATACATGGACATTCCAGGAATCTCTCGAACACTTGTTCGGCCATCGTCTCTCGCTTGTCGCTCAAGTCATCGCCTCCGCAATAGTGCTCCTCCGCGAGCTTGAGTTCCTCCCATTGGTCAAGAGCCATGCGGACCCCCAGTTCGAACTTGGCCCTCTGCTTGGGATCTTGAAACTCAAGCTCATCTCCGTCGGCCAGTATTTCGTGTTGGCAAAAGTAGTCGAGGTCGGAGCATTCGAAGCCTCCGGTGATCCTGTAACCCATGATGTTGTACGATGTGACGGGCTGCCACCAAAGGAATTTATAGTCCGTGCACCGCGTGTCGGACCACGGAATGTGGGAGCGTGTTAGGGCGTGCGACTGCATTACTGGATACGTATAGCACGCGTGAAAGACACCGCATTGAGCCAAGAGTTACCCCATTCGGAGTTCGTGATGCTGAAACTGGGGCCCACCTGGCCCACGTTGGATGCAGAGCTGAACCACAAGCGGGGTTTCATCCATGTTTGATGAAAAATCACTCTCCTAGCACGCAAGTCGGGTTTCAGGATTTCGTTGGTGGATACGAGGTGGAAACTGGAATATTGAGGTCGGCTCCTGTTTGAGGGTATCGAGACAGGGAAGGATCTGGATGCACCACAAGTAAAATTGTAGACAGATACAGACAGAAATGGGAAGATGACTGAGATTAAGAATATGCCCAGGAAGGACAACGTGAAGAGGCCGCTCGCTTCGCGAATGGCTTGTGCGTGCACTCCCTTTGGCGTGCACTCTGTTATTCTTGACTTTGATAACAAGGTGCGCGCTCAATCCTTGACACTCAACACACTCCCTGCCTGCACATTGTGCTTCTCTGGCTTCAATGATGCTGGTGTATGATCATAGGCGTGCTAATATTCACGCCTAAGAATGGTCATGGTGATGTATTCCCCTCACTAGGGATTCAGTGAATGGCCACTCAATCAATAGGGTTTTGATATCCGCTCCTCTATTAATACCTGACCGGTTGAATCTCCGCTCCCATTGGACTGCCATATACGAGACCCTCCAGGTCATCAGAGCAGACGGACAGATGGCCTGTCTACCCGCCTGTTGCATGTGGCAAAACCATGCCCCGGCGTCTCGGCGGTGGGGTGTACGGATGTACTGCGGTGTACGGGTGTCGATGCAACTTCCCCAACACCTTCAACCCTTTTCGTCTGTATGCAGTCAGTGAAGATGTTGAGTGTCAAGGACTGAACTCTGTTATTAAAATGCACTAATACGTGTGTTGACAGAGTGGCCTAATCCTGTCCTCCAGAGTTGTTGAAAGCCCACTCTAATACTATAAAAGGAGTTCCAAGCTTATAAGAGTAATCAGATAAACTACGGAGGTGAGACATGCCAAGAGTGTCCACCAATTCCAGACCCACAAGCAATACATCTCGTGTAGATTCAAGTGAACCTTCACTTGAATTCTTAGACCCTACTGCAAATGTTCACACATACTTAGAGGATACCATGAAGTCGCTCCTTGACTTTAGTCAGATTCACCCTCCTTGGAAACTCTATGGCAAACCGGATCATCCAAGCTATGACCCGGAAAGTAAAAGTAAGGAATTACAGAAGACCAAAGACTGAGCGCGCTCTACCGGCAATCGCGCAGGTGACTTTGTCTTCCTAAAGCGGCATGCTGGACAACTACAACACAGTGTGCCGATCCCCAAATAAAAAGGCAAGCTGCCTGCTTCACCAAAGAGTAATCATACAAAGGTGGAGTGTCATAAAAGATGCCTTCTAAAACCAGACCCACTAATACTAATGTATCTGATAATGAGAAAAAGCCCACATTCTCTTATGCAATGTCTGTGCTATTAGAACCTGGACCACCGAACATTAGTCCGTGGTTAATTATGGTGCTCCAAACGCTCCCAGGCATAACGCACGGTCAACAATATTATCCTCTCTACACCCAGCGACCCACCTTCATATCCCCGTTTTGTACGTGACCACAGCAATGTCTTGTTGAAATGTGTGATGTGCGAACCTGTATTTGTGACTGCTCTGGATGCAGTCCAGAGCCTGTGTGCAGACTACTGTATGGAGGATGCATAGGTAAAACATGGTGAGCGACATTCACACATTTCAGGACATCTGGTACAGATGAAACAACGCCGAATGCAGGAATATGGCATATGTGATATGCAAGTTCACTTACGAGCTCTCGTCGGCCAACATGGGAGCTGCGGGAAAAGATATTTAAGTGCGGAATGCCCGCTCAGGTTTGAGGGGCATCGATTATAAAAGGTCATTCAGCGAGATTCTAGTATAGATAGATACAGATAGGAATAGACATGACCGAGATGATGACATAAGTTCCAAACACTACTAGAATCATTAGGATACTACTAATAGCACTGTTCCAGATTATGTGCAGGTGAGCGTAAAGCTCAACATGTCTATGCTCCTCTACATACTGGAACTTGCACGACCGTCTTCCCGTACTAAGCTGTGCACCAATCCGTGACTCTTCCTCTTTAGGGCCTTTATTTGGTCTCTCTTTGTCACATTCGTTGAATATTTGTTAGTGTCATTCCGTACCCGGGATAACATCGAGGAAAACATCTCCGTAGAGTTCAATTATGTTATGAGTACTATAGAGCGACCGTGACAAAAGACGATACTCAATAATGATTTTACCAGAGGTAAAGCCTTTTCTCGTTTGAACATCGCATCAAACTTTCTTCTCGCTCAAACGGGTATGGATGCAAGGTGTTTGAGGAAGTGATGTATGCTTCACTGTCAAGGACCGCGACATGATAGAAGTAAGTGGTGTGCAGGTCGGGGAAGAATATGTAAAGAACCCCTTAATGCCGCTCCGAGCCCGAAATGTTTTGAGTGCAATTCAGTGACGTCCGTATAAATAAGCTAAAACGTTTGAAGCCCGGCTGTCTATGCTGGGGTCATTACTGAATGAGGCTCCCTGTCTCTCCAGCACCGACTACTAGCGACGTTTCCCTTGTACACTAATTAAAATCTGTGTGACAAAAACACATCATTCTTCTGTAAACTCCCGTTTGTGCCCATCTAAAATTCCGTAGCGGCTGATGACCCGTTTTTGTACTAGCTTCGCACGGCACCTTCTTCACCGCATCAATTTCCTTACTGTATCTTCTCCTACGTAAAAATCACCTACGTACTTTTGAGAAGTTTTCAGGTATTCACTTTTGCAATACTACATTTCAGAAACTTACCTTTTCACCATGAACCTGAACCAATCTACCTTTGCGAATACGCCTGCCGGGCGGAGACAATCCAACCTGCCCGCCGCCCAAATGGAGCACTTTCTCTATGATGCCGAAAAGCAGCGGAGGCTGTATTTGGCCAAGCGTGGGTGTGCTGGACCCACGATGGACCTTTCGTCAGGATCCAGTTTGTACACTCATGGAGTCGCCTCTAGTCCAGGTCTGGTCACTGCCGGAAATGACAGCGGGGACAGCTACTTCATGCCATCTGAGTTGAACACCATTCCCGAAACGCAGGATAGAGCCACCGTCGCATCGGCCTTGCCAACTGGCACGACTTGCACGGCCGCAACTCAAGTGGCCAGCACTGACACCTGTCAGAACGACGACTGCGTGAGTGCCAAAGTCAAAAAAACTTTTGGCCAGAAACTCAAGGACTTGTTGCTGCCCAAAGGTCTTGCTTTGTTCAACAAGGAAATGCCTGCTGCGCCTGGTTTTGGGTGCAAAAACGCGCACACAGACAAGAAGCTTAGACGGCTGGAGACCAAGCACGCCGAGCACTTCCAGGCCACCAAGAAATGGAGCAAGTGGCTTCACAAGATCCGGCTTTTGAAAATTCACAATGCCTGTTATGTCCAGCGGATTCCAGTGTGTGGTCAGTCAGAATGTCCCGTGGAGGGGCCCAAAGTGCACCGTCTTTCTGTGAGTCGCACCGTGTGCAAAGTCCGAGTATTTGCAAGTCGGGCTGGTTTCAAGTCGGTGGACACGGAATTGGTCAATTCCATAAGGCCGTCCAAAGCGGGCACCCGCAAGCTGGTCCGCTTGGATTGTGAGCTTCTAGCCGAGGAGCGCGAGCTCTCCGAGTATCGCACCATGCATTCCACTGATTTCAAGGAGCGTATGCGGACGTTCCAGTCCGCCAATGTCGATAATAGTACTTTTATAAGTACTGGGCCGTTGACCTGGATGCAAAACAGGAACATGGTTCAAGAGGTTGGCACTGCTGAGCAGGCTACAGCAGGGCTGGTCACGCCTGCGAACACTACAAGTCTATTTGATTCAGGTAGGTTTTATTCGGACAGGGAGGCTCCTATGTTACCGTTTGTGAAGCCAGAAGTTGGGAAGACTCCCCTTTCGGTGGCGGTTCTAGAAAGCCAAGTTGTTGCGGCCAACTTGATCTCACCAGAGCTGACGCTCCGCAATTCCATCGCAGGACATGGCGATAAGGTCATTGAGGAAATTGAAAAGGTCATTGGTGAAATTAACCAGGGCTTCCCTAATTTGCCCCTGATCAAAGAGCCTACGAAGTCGTGTCGCTCGGTTGTTATGGGCCAGCAGAGGCCTGGTAAATATGGCCAGGCAACCATAGACAGGAAGTTGGGCGATATGATTGGAATGGCATTGAGGCCAGGTGCTGACTTTAATGCCAAAAAAGGCACAGAGAAGGCCGTTGTTTCCACGAAGCTGGTTGGTTCTGTCGTTGGTAGTGTCACTGGTCCGAAAGCTGGGAATGCCACTGCAGACCCCGCTACCGAAAAGAGCCTCCCCTTCTCGATGGAGACCATCAAATCCCTTCGCATTGTCAAGAAGTCGGTGCCAGCTTTGCCAGGCAAAGCAAAAGCGGAGTTGTACGCGTGGCTCTCCGAGCCCAAGAGTCAGTTGTGGGCCACGCTTCGAATGGACACCCTCTTGGTACATCAGCTTGACGGAAAGTTTGAATTGAGATGCCTTTCCTTGGACGTGAAGCTTCTTTGCAAGTCCAAAACCGAAATCATCTTGGATGAGTACTTGGAATCTTTGCAAGCCGAGGTGTGTGTGGAGGTGCAGCAAGAGACGGTGAGGTTTGAAAGCCTGGCCACTCTTGGTTCTGGAGTAAATCCAAATGGGCTGGCCCCAACTTTGGGATCCAGGCAAGTTGCCCACCTTCAGGGCCTCATTCGGGGCCAAGATGACTTGATGAGGCTCTACAAGAAGAAGTTCTTGGCACAGTTTGGCATTCACGATCGCATTGAGGCTTACATCCTCGCGCTCATGGAAAACCTCCAGGCCACCGGCGAAGTGTTTGTGAAGATATGCACCGACTTGGCCAACAGTGACGACAATTTGGCGGACTATGAGCGGCGCCTCTCCAAATTGAAAGACCACTTCGGCATCATGAGCGATATGGAGCAGAGCGCAGTGGAGAGCATCAGCAAAATTGAAGCTGGCTTCACCAAAGGCTTGATCGAGGTGATCCGCCAGCACGCCGAGGCTTGCAATGTCAAGGAATTGTACCAGCAACAATTCCACAATGTATGGGTCAACACTCTTGGCCGCAAGGCACTTACCCAGAGTGAAGCAGACTCCATAATTGGCTGTCTTAATGTGGACAGCCAGCGAGGCTTCTTAGACACGTGTGTTGACTTGGAGGCGTACACAGTGCTTCTGCAAAAGCTCGACCGCATCAAAGCGGTCTTCAAGGAAGTGAGCCGGGGCCGTGCAGACTTTATGAAGGTCTACACTGAATTAGCACTGAAGATCCTGGCTCACAACGACAAGAGCCAAGGTGGGAAACCCCCTCCATATGATTGACAATGGCCATGCCAATTGATGGAGGACTACTCACTGAATGGCCATAGCTATTGAGAAAGAAAGAATAAGAAAACAAAAAACATGAAAAAAAAAGGAGAAAATTGAAAAAGATCTGTCTTGGGATTCCTATAGGGGACTAATACTGACTACTAACTGAAACTGCAGGCAAAGAGTGAGATCTAGAGCGACACGAGATTTCTGGCAAGTCCTATGGTGGCTCGGAAAGCCTTGCGGTAATGAACCCCAATGAGCCTATGGATTGTGAGGATACTGCGAACCCTTAAAGGTGGGATTGCGTATCGGTAATGAGCCTCGGCTACACCACGGGATTTTGAAACTTGGCAAGAAGAGCTACCATGGAACGAGCCCGAGAGCAAATGTCCTCTAGCAATCACTCTTTAAATGCAGTAGCAGGAAGTATCACAGTACGAGGAAGCCTGTGACAATATCGAAGCAGATCACCAAAAAAATTAGTTAGTAATTGCAAGAGAAAATGAACACCATGTAGAATTTGCCTTTGCTGTGGACAAAGACGGTAACACCCCGAACCAGATTAGTTTAGATTCAAAACCATCTTACTGTTGATATCAAGAGCTGGAAGTGTACTTCAATGAGGTACCATATCTAAACGAATAAAATGTTAAATCGTGATGGCACGCAGAGGAGGGGACACCTTCCTCGCCTGGAGCGGTGTTTCTAGTGTGCTTCCATGGAGACCTATAGCAATGTGCAGTAATATTCTATTCCAAGCCAATCCTTCATACTGGTGTCTACTATTTAAGGTCGAGCCTGTACTCGAGACCGCTGTGAACGATAAATGTCTTGACTTCACGAATTGTATTCAGCAGCACGATGCCCCGCAATCCCTCTATTCACCTTTATCAAATACACGTTCTAAAGACATGGTTTTGAAAGGGTTGCCTGAAGTCGGAGATGGTGAAGTAAACTTGCTACCAAGCCTGACCTAATGACTGCACTGAGTGGCGCAAACTTTGGCGGACAAAACAACCTCCCACATACGACTCACCCCCTGTGCCCTCTATGTACGTGGTTCCTCTCTTCCCAACTTGTATATTCCCTTTCCTTTATTCCCTTTTTCTCCGGAAATACATGTTTTGCCGTTTGCATGCTTTCCTTCATATCCTTAGTAACTCGAGGATTGCCCGTGGCCATTTATTCTCTATTTTTACTCAACCTGAGTCGAAATTGTCAACTTTTGTGTTCATCCTCTGCTTTGTAGAGTAATACTATTTTAAGGATTCTATGATGAAGCAGATGTTAAAGGCTTTTTTGGAAATCTAGATCATAAGCTTCTAACGATAATCGACGATATCCAATGAAATTAATATGATAAGATCGGGTTTAAAACGAAACTCCAAGTTGGGAGTCTATACACCTGAAAGGAACTCCGCCAGGAGTGTTCTAGGCCCTTTATCACTGATATCATTCAGATTGTTTTGGGAAATGGATGGATATTGACTCCAACACCTCTGTTCTATATACCCACCAATCGTCAAAAATACAAACCTGTATCTCGTGGAACTGAACTGGTAGAGTATAAAGTTCACCTTCAAGAATCCATCCAAGCTGGGTCCACAACGGATCAATACTTAAGATATGGGACGCCTTTAGAGGAATTAAAGGCTCTAGGGGAATCTTTCAAAATTAAGCCACTCATAAATCTTTCAAATGATAAATTGAATGTACCATTGAATGAAGAAAAACACTACGCATGTCAGGTTCGAGTTGGGCCCAAGGACTCAAGAGAGATGTATTAGTTGATGATCCGTAAAACAGGGGGAATCACCCGAGCTATATGTCGGCCACGACTGCGCCATCGTATTCGGGCAATAGCTTAATCGGGCTAGTCGTGCCGAATGGTCGACCGGGTAAGCCTCCTCGAGTAAGGGCTCATCGGTCTAGAACTCGGAGGAAGGGAACCAGAACGTTTCGGACCGAGCCTGGAGGCAAGGTCCGACGTCACACCGCATCTAGCCGCACATGGCAGAAAAATTGGGCACCTAGTAGCACACTCATGGGGAGTCTAACATATACAGGGTAGTTGATATACAGGTGTATTTGAACAGGTTGCATAATCTACAACACATGATTAAATCAAATTTGAGAATAATTCGACTTCAGAGAGGGTCTGATGGGCAGGGCCCGTGAGGAACGGCTGTGACCACGGGCCCAGAGTGTTCGACGCGGTGCCATAGCTAAACCTTCTAGGTTACCCCCAGCGAGATTTGGGGTTTTCGACAGATTTTGGTTTTTCGACTGAATGAATCAACACGTCAAGAACTTACTCTACCACACGACTCATTAGTCGGGGAGATGTTATACTGGAGTCGTTTCCGAGAGGTGGAGGTTTACTATCTCAGGGAGGTTCTCCTACTGTTTGGAGGTTGGTCAAGAGAAGAAACAAGACACTGCAAGAAGCGTATCCCGGAGTGCAGGTACCCTGGCACATTCTTTGGCGAGTGGAGAAGTGGGACCCTCATGGTGCAAAGGCGCAGTGAGCAGATGAATCAATGGTGCAACTATTCATCCTTGCGTGAAAGGCTGAAACTTGACCGAGAAAGACAGATACTGCCACCAGGGAGATCCTAGAATGGAACGAACTGAATGCACCACCGTGACTATTAACGTGCCGCAAATGGCGAAATCACCAATACTATAAAAGGAGTTGGGTTTCCCAAGCTTATAAAAGTAATCAGATAAACTACGGAGGTGAGACATGCCAAGAGTGTCCACCAATTCCAGACCCACAAGAAATACTTCCGGTGTAGATTCAAGTGAGACTTCACTTGAATCTACAAGTGAGACTTCACTTGAATCCTCAGGACCCAATGGAGAAGTCTTCACATACCTAGAGGATACAATGAAGACTATACTTGACTTTAGCCAAAGTCACTCGCATTGGAAACTCTATGGTAAACTGAATCATTCAAGTTTTGATCCGGATACAGAATATAAGAAACTACAGATCATTGAAATCGCCAAGATTCGGCCCATTAGGCTGGAAGGGGAAGATTTGGGCTAGTACATCCACCTCCATGGTACATGGTCCAAAAGAATGTGCAGGGAAAAACAGCACTCCTTGGGTTATAACGACACATCACGACATAATATCAAAAGACAGTTGTCGTTGAAAGGCTCCCAATGCGGATGCGATAGCCCCGAATGAAGACTAGTGCTTCCTGCTACAGTTTGGGCACCGAAAAAATGATGTCCTTTAGGGAGATCCCAGCACGAATAGATCTAAATGGCAAAAGACGCGTCCAAGAAGTTTGCCAAAGTTCTGCATATTACTCCCAACAGGTGACTGATGACATCACAATCCACCCTTATGTGTTCATGAGTATGGAACTCCTCATCTATTGAGTTTTCCCCTGCGGGATCGAGCATGTAATAATGGGTACTGCAGTGGTTGTGTGCACTTAATTTCATAATCTTAGCGGATCGTGATGAACTGTGGAAGTGGTGTGCAGATCGGGGCGAGAGTATTCAAGGTGCCCGACACGCACATAGCCCTAAACATCAGTGGGGCAGGTGAATCGCTCTAAGTGGACTGGAGGGATATCAGGCAACAAAGGTGCTTTTGAGCTTGTCTTGCTCGTTTGTGATACTTCAAGTCGGGGTGAAAAGGCTGTGGTGAGAAAGCCAGAGGCATGACATGGCAAACATGACAAACACGGCAAACATGACAAACACGGCAAACATGGCAAACACGGCAAATATGGCAAACACGGCAAATATGGCAAACAATACACGCATTACTGTCAATACTAGCGAGGGTCTCTTCATGGAACCAATTCATATAGTATTTATAAGCAAAGTTGGCTGGCTAGCCAAGCGTCGCCTTCCAGCGTTTGTTTGACTTTGCACTCACATCTTGGGCTTGGCCAAATCTCTGCACAAGCCGAGGGCAATGTGCCGCGCAAATGCCATGGTGCTGATCATGGGGTTGGCCCCCGATGCTGTGGGCATCACACTGGCGTCAGCCACATACACATTGTCACACTCAAAGAGACGGCCGCGGACGTCACACGCACCGTCCGCCGGCCCCTTTCCGCTCATGCGGCACGAGCTCATCTGGTGCGCCGACCCGTAACCGGCACCGTAGCTGGTCAATGGGGTGTTGGCGCAGTGCTGCCGGTACTTCTGGTAGTCAGCGTCTGAGATGTGCCGTTCATGCTTGGGCCGGGTGCTCCGGAACCGGCCCACCTTGCCGTGGGGGTGGATAAGCTCGATGGCGCCCTCGATGTACGCCATGTCCATGGCAATCAAGATGGCCTTGTTCATACTGTCGCGGTCAAACTGGTTGATGACATAGTCCACCTTCAACGTGTCCTTGATCTTGTCGTACGTCACGGACCCGCTGGAAGTGTCTCTGGTCAACATAATGAATGCAGACGTGCTTTGATACTTCAACAAGTCCTGGCGAGACTGGTCACTGGACTGCCAAGGGAGGAACGCCGCCTCGATGGCGGGCGAATGCACCAAGGTCTCCACCTTGCACCCGTGGGCGTGCCCGTCCAAATCCTCCAATTCCGTGCAAACAGCCGTCATGATGGAGTGGTTGAAGGGATCCGTTTTGGGCTGGTCCCACACCGCGAACGCTGTGGTGATGGGGTGGAGCTTGAGGTTGTGGCCAATGTGCTTGTTCTTGAAGCCGCTTTTTTGCAAGAGAATGGGCGTGTTGAGCGACCCGCCGCTCAAAACGTACTTCTTGGCGCCCGATATGGTGAAGCGCTGGCCATTTTGCTCGTTCAAGCACTGCAACCCGATGGCCACGTTGTGCTTGTTGCGGAGAATCTTTTGCACCAACACCTGGTCCATGAATTGGGCGCCGTGCTGGGCGGCGTCCTTGAGCCATAGATCTGCAGAGCCTTGCTTGATCCCCCATTTGCACCCCAAGTGGCAGAATCCACACAGATGGTTCTCGTGCCCGCCTGTGTTCTGGGGAATCTCCTTGTGCTTGTAGTCCAACTTTTCTGCGCCGTCAAGAATCACTTGATTCAGCAACGAGTGCTCGATATGGTCGGTGGAGGCGCCCATCTGCTGCATCACATAGTCGAGGCAGGCGTCGTAATCCTCGTTGGCCACAAACTCCACGCCGTGATCACTGTACCACTCCTGGCGGACCTTGAAGCTCGGCTTCAAGCACGCGGACCAGTTGACCGTGGACCCGCCACCAAAAGTCAGCCCGGCCAACAAGATGATCTGCGAGTTCTCCGTGGAAACGAGCCCGCCCAGCTCGTAGAGGTTGCGGAAGCCCTCGCCATCATCAAACACCATCTCCGCCGGCCGGAAGTACTTGCCCTTTTCCAACACCAACACTTTGTGGCCGGCTTGCGCAAGTGTGTGAGCAGCCACGCCGGCCCCGGACCCGGACCCAATCACCACCACATCCACGTCGGTGAGCACTAGCTCCTGGTTGTCTTGCGCCGGCGGCGCCTGCATCTGGAAGTCAAATTGCGTTGGTAAGTAGCCGTCGTAGATTTGCTCGCGAGTTTCAAACTGCGGGAAGTCCATGGCCTTGAAATGGAGGTCAGGGGCGCCGAGCGTGAAGCACGAAAGCGCCAACCGCGAGAAGAGCGCAAAGATCTTGTTCTTGGCCTCGATGGGCGAGTCTCTCCACAGGAGGAAAACCTGCCTTTTCTCTTCCATGCTCATTTCTTCAATCAACTTGGTGGATTTGGTGAGGGCAAACGCAAGTGAGCGCTTGGAGAGCACCGTCATCACCACATAGAAGAGCCTGCTGGAAGTGGAGGATGCTTTGTTGAAGGCATTCTGCACGAATTCCCGGACCTTGGGGTACTCCGAGGGCTTCCTGACTTGCTGGCAATATTGCTGGAGCTCTTCCTCGGTGAGGTCTCGGCTGACGTAGGGGCGGAGAGTGTCGGGGGAGGCCTCGTTGATGAAGCCATCCATCATGCAGAGGAAGAGGTCGAGGTGCCGCTCCTGCACTTCCACCGGAATCAACATTGTAGGGGTAAACTTGGGAGGAAGAAGGTTGGGAATAAAAGTAGTTGCCCTCGCCACGCGCTAGGGAGCGTGAGGGAAAAGACTGGGGGGCTTATATGAATGCGACCCCACATGGAGCAGACGCCTGTGAAAAGCGATCCATCACGCGCGGCCTGCATACACGGGGTATCTCCGTTTCGTGCGTCGCTCGCCCGCCCGTCTGCCTCACGGTGCGGTGACGTGCCTGCACACGGGCGGCGGGCGTGCCTGACGGCGCGCACGTGGCGGGCGGCCCCATCATCTGGGCACCCTACATTGTGTGCCTGGGCCGCTGGTGCTGACCGCGGCTTTACGTATTCTTTTCCGTACGTCCGTGCACAACCTTGTCCATTTCTATGCACTTGGCTGTCTTGCGCCGTTGCCGGCAATGTTCCTGCATCCCGACCAGTCAGATTCTGACTGGTCAATTGGTCTCGTTCGCCTGAATAGCTGACTGCTTTGGCCAAACTTGTCTGGATGACCAATGTGACTTGTCTTTTGTCCACCAAGAGCGTATGGTATAACGCTTTCAGAAGTCATCCTTCCATTGAAAACGCATTCCATTCGGTCAGGCTCCATCGGTCAGGTTCCATTGGTCAGACTCCATAGGTCAGACTCCATCGGTCAGACTCCATTGGTCAGGCTCCATAGGTCAGACTCCATCGGTCAGACTCCATTGGTCAGGCTCCATTGGTCAGACTCCACTGGTCAGGTTCCAATGGTCAGACTCCACTGGTCAGGTTCCAATGGTCAGACTCCACTGGTCAGACTCCATTAGTCAGACTCCATTAGTCAGACTCCATTAGTCAGACTCCATTGGTCAGACTCCATCAGACTTCCTTCTGACTTCCATTAGTCAGCCATACCCTCTTCACTTGGCAGCTTATTGCAGCCCCGTGCTTTGCTTGCCTCCCATCATTCAGCCTTCTCTCCAAGGCCTTCGCCCACCAACACTTCCAGTTCAAGCTCCACGGGCGTCTCAAAGGTCGCCTCGTATTTCCGCAATGCGTACTCGTGCGCTTTCCAGGGACGAACCTCGAACAAGTTGTCGATTCCATCCAATGGAACTCCTTTGGTTTCGGGGTAAACAAACCACACCACGATGGGGAACACAAGCGAGCACGCGGCAAAGAGAAAGTAGTAGATGTACCCGATTTTGGCGAGCGCCTGGCCGGTGAAATGGCCAATCATAAATGCCCAAAACCAATTGGAGGATGCATTGACCGACTGCGCCACCGTCCGCACCGATTGGGGAAAGATCTCCGCGCAAATCACCCACACGGTTCCGTTCCACGTCATGCCATAAAACACCGTCCAGATGTAAAGAAGACCTTGCGCAGTCTTGCCTGCGGCCGTGGAGCCCGCATCGCCAGCCTCAAGCTGCCGAGTCGGATCGGCTATCTTAACATATGCCCCGATGTACCACAAACAGAGCGAGCACGGAATGGAAAGGTAGCAAAGACAGAACCGCCGGCCTAGTTTATCCACGAGGAAGAAGATCCAGAACAAGGACGCAGCGCCCTTCAAGATGCCGAAGATTCCGGTGGAGAGAAGCCCAGCATTGGCGCCTCGAACGCCCAAGGACTTGAAGATGGTGGGCGAGTAATAGGTGATGGCGTTTATGCCGAACCCGTTCTGCATCATGAACAAAGATGTGGATAGGAAAAGACGGTACAAAAGCTTCTTGCTGAAAAAGAGCGCTTTCAATGGATCAAAGAATCCTCTGCCGGTCTCATTGAAATTATCCTCGATTGACTTGCAGATGTTGTCCAATTCGTGCACCAGGTAAGGGTGGTCCTCATCGATGTTTCGAATGTAGGCCAAGTTGCGGCGCGCCTCTTGCAACCTTCCCTTGGCCACGAGGTAGCGCGGAGACTCAGGAATAAGGCAGCAGAGAGCCCAAAAGACGCCCGATGGCACCAACTGAATGGCAAACGGAATAAGCCACTGCTTGCGTCCTGCAGGGACATTTTGGAGCACGCCATAATTGATCCAGTAGCCGATGATTCCGCCCACTTGCCAGGAAAGCTCCCAGCATCCCACGAGCTTCCCTCTTATTGCCGCCGGGGATATTTCGGATACGTAGATTGGCGCCAAGGACGAGCAGCCGCCAATCCCGAACCCAGTCAACACCCGGCCGGCGTAGATGGCCGCTAGCCCGCTTTTGGAGTTGGATGCAAGCGAAATAGCAGCTCCTAACGTCAACAAGAACCCCAGGATAATCAAGCCCGCTTTTCGGCCCAAGATCTCGCCCACGGGGTAGAACATGAGGCACCCAAAGTACGCCCCGGCTTGAAACACCGACACCACGTTTGCCTCCACATTCGCTTTCGCTCCGGGAGACATCTTATCGAGCCCGAACTCGCTTTGGAACGAAGCCAAGGAAACCGTTCCGCCGATGAACCCGGAGTCGTATCCAATAATGATGGCTGCAGATGCCGCCGTGATGGCAATCAAGACAATGCGGAGATTGTAAATGGCTTCGGGGATTTTGACTGCTGCGCTTGGTTTTTCAAGAGAGTCTGTGGATTCAGACTCAACTATGGGCTGCCGCCAGATATTTCGGAGCATCGTGTGAGTCTGTGGCGGGTGGACAAGTGAAAGAGATTTGGGACAAGGGAAGAGATTTGGGACAAGTGGTTTTTTGGAAGCGACAAGTGAACAAGACTTGGTTGGATGGCAAAATGGATGTCTTTTGGTCTGAATAGGTGTTCAACTGACGGGATGGTTCCGGAGAAAAAGATGGAGGTGGAACCTAAATATTCTTGTGGAGTTGATTCTGGAGTCGCAGCATGAAAAAGTTCGCCTACGATTCTGCAGAGAAGGAGGGGGGCTTTCCTCGCCACAAGAGAGCCCTTGAAAACGCCGAGAACAAAGCGTCCGTTCCAAGAGCAAAGGTTCCGTTGAAAGGGTTCGAATTTAAAAGGGACCAAGTGTTGGCCACGCCCAAAATGTGGACCCCGGACACTTCCGAAGGGTTACGGAGCGAGCCCGGCGATACTATGCAGGCCCGGCCCAGGACCATTTGTTCCAAGTGGTACCCATGACTGGCCCTTTTTCCGAGTGGCCCTCTGTCCAACTGGCCCTTTTTCCGACTGGCCCTTTTTCCAACTGGGATTGGCGGAGTTTTGAATGATCGGTGCGGCAGATTGCAAATAACCAATCAAGCCACGCCTCTGACCCTCCCAATTTACGGCTCATGCAAAAACTTTTAATGAGACGTGGGGGAGGGGACGCGATGTGGGGAATTAGTGCGGTTCCGGTCTAGCGGGTGCGTGGTGACTAATTCGCGCATCCCTGCACTGCCCATTTTGGGTGATGAGACTGTATAGACCTGCTGGACCTGCTAGACCCGCTAGACCTGCTAGACTCGCTAGACCTGCTAGACTCGCTAGACCTGCTACACCCGCTAGACCTGCTCCTTCATTGCACCGACTTAACACCTTATTGTCTGCTGCTCAAGGATTTTTGTGGCGAACCGCGATCCTTTGAGGCTCCATTAACGAAGGGACCAGGTTCCTTGTTGACCTCGGGTGCTTGGAGATGCAGGAGACTGGGCTGTACACGAAAAATTGTGCCGAGACGTTTTGGCAGTCCCGCGTGACAAGGCTAGCTGGGCCTTATGTTCCGTAGCACATCTGAGAACTCCAGACCAGGATGCGACCTGGCCTTCCCAAGAGGCGCCTGGAAGCGAAGCATCAAAGGAAGTATCGAGTATGGGCAGACCCGGCTTCGGCCCGGGTCTCGGGCCGCTCCGCCTCCAACCGCACATCGCGGCCAATTTTGCACCCATGGGTAGCGCACTACCTGGTGAGTCTGACCAGGCGCAACGTAATTCTCAGATAAATCGACCCCGAGTATATATAAACACACATAATCATCCAAACTGGCAGCAGGAGAACATAAGGGTTTTGGAAAAAGGCCGGATTTGAATTATGGCCGGTAGGAGCGGGGAGATGTACTTTTCTGTCTGAAGCAATCCAGCCAGTGTCGCTTAGTTGCATGCTGCAAATCTGAGAACACTGTTGGGGGTGTGTTCTGGCCCCAAACACGACTTGGCTCCAAATGGTGTCTTTACCACCTTTGTTTCAGAAACGCAGCTGGCTGTCCCGACTTTGATCCCGTTTTTTCAACAGTTGCTTCCAAACCAGCCGATGCTGAATATGCGAAAAAGGGATGGGTCCATTTTGAGGGGGATAGGCGCCACCTTCCCACTTTATGTCCACTTTATGTCCACTTTATGTCCACTTTATGTCCACTTTATGTCCACTTTATGTCCACTATAGGCTGCATTTGTCGAGCTTCTCATGAGCAAGGTGCTGAGTTCGGAGATGCCGCCGTCACGAAAAGCTTAAACGAACATTTCTGTGTTGCCATATCCCGGTTCAAATGGTGGAATCGCGGCATGCGTTAAAAATCATTGCCGGTTTCTGTCCCAAGTCCTAGCAGAGCTGTGCAGGCACACTCCAATATCAGCTTTCTTGGGCCTCAGTCACGCTCAGTTGACTGCTCACGCGCGGCATTGCCCTAGTCAGGCACCTACTCCGCTACTTGGTTTTGAACTGAAGCTCCCCTAGTCATCCTACAATGACTGCCAGGATTACCAATACGCACCCCGATCTTACCGGCTCAAGCTCGGGTTTCCGTCGGGAAGGGCATGTCTCAATTAAAACCATGCAGCAAGTGTCACGACGACCATTGTGGCTTTTGCAGGCAGGTATAGAAGCTCCAGCACTCTTTTCGAAGATGATCATTTCTGCTCCGAGCAAAAAGCATCAAGTGGGCATCCACACTACACCCGGTTTCACACTTTTGCGGCGAATTTGTGGGAATCCCCCATGTTTTCCTGATTCCTGATCGAGCGAGACTAGAGAAAAGTTAGAAGCAATCACATAGTCATCAACTGACGGTCAACCAAGTGGACTGAACTGCGGGTCATTTTGGACATACAACCTCGCCCTCTTGGTCTTAGTTTGGTTGGCGGCCTCGCGCGCGGGTCGCACGCCTACTCATCACCTCAAGAGCATGCAATTTCTTCGTGAATATTCCTCCGACAGCGAAGAAAGCCACGAAAACGGAACCCGCCACGAACCTGCTCGAGAAGCCAATCTTTTCAAAGCAAATCCATCTGCACATAGCCTGCCAACTGCTCTGACCACCCCGAAACCCGCTGTCCAAAGCAAGCCTCAAACACCAAACAAGCCTCAAACACCAAACAAGCCTCAAACACCAAACAAGCCTCAAACACCAAACAAGCCTCACACGCTATCCAACAACTTGCCTCCCCTCGATCCAAAATCACTCGTAACTTACTCCGAGGAATTCAGCATGAACACGCACAACAAGGTGGCTGCATTTGCATACATACCGTGGTTACCAAGCCAGCTCACTCAGATGAAACTACGCAAAGTCAATCAATCTATTGCCAGGGTACTCCGACAGAAAGTCCCTAACTTTGAAGACCGCTTCATATGGAATAGCAGCATTTCTAGCACTACAGTCGCTCATGGCAAATTCGGATTGTCAAACAAAAACGCCATCAATGTCCTCCACGTGACCTTGTTTCCCAATCTTTTCGGGTCCTCTCACCGATTGGTTCAGATGGCTAGCAACCTTGAACGCGCAGTGAAGTCGATTGATGTTCCGCCTAGTTTAATTGCAAAGGATAGAAGCATGATTGATGATCTCATGGGAACAAAGAAGCTCCAACTTTCTATGGAGCTGAAAATCACGGTGTATCATCTGCCGAAATCCGGGTCTATGTTCTTGGGACTCAGAGTGAAAAAGTACGATGAACCAAACACTCCACAAGATTTCGACCAAAGTCGACAATCACGCACTTTAGGACAAGACCGTGGATCAGCAGAAACCACCGGTTCTTCCGAAAAGCCGTTCGAGGAATCTTCAGACGAGGAGGAAGGCGTTTCAGCTGCAACGAGCTCCTCATCAGGCTCCGCTAGCTCAAGCTCAACAGAGTCATCTCTTTCTGAGCTGCCAGAACACATCTACCTCCTGCAGGTGACCCGCGCCATAGGCCAACAAGCCCATCTAGCGGATTTCGAATACAACTGGTCTCAGTTCACTTCCAACCCCGAGATTTCCCACGATGACCGGCTAATCAATCATCATGCCTCGCTCTTGGTTTGTGAGCTCAAACCCATGTGCAAACGGCCCCTGGTGGCTGAAATGAGGAGTTTGCGCAAAGGATTAAAAGAAGTACCTGCCAGTTTTCTACAAGACATTACCCTCGAAACCGACCGCATGTGCATACAGACGCACGACCAGTTGATCCCCATCCAACTCACCTGACTGTGTTTTGACAAGAATAGCGTATAAGGCGGCCTGGTTTCCGCACTCGGATAGAACCGAGTGGAGGCCGTTGTTTCGGCAGTCGCGGCTGGTGGTGTATCAGGTGTGTATGGCGAGGGCGCGTTGATCACGTGCGACGCGCACGCGCCCGCGCGGTTTTAAGACGGCCGCTTTTCAGTGGCCTTCCGCAAGTCAGCCACACCATGTTCCGAAAAAACCAAAAACATGCCGAGAAGCAAATGATAGACATCATAAACTCGCGTAACAACTTGAACAAGTGCGGGGAGTGCGGGTCCGATTACCCCACTTGGGCATCGGTGAACCTCGGGATTTTACTATGTGGACGATGTGCCAATTGCCACCGCAAAGTGCTCTCGAGAGACGGGCCGGACGGGCGGCCAATCTCTATTGTTAAGTCGCTCACTTTGGAGGCGTGGTCGGAAAGTCAGCTCGAAAATTTGAGGAAAATCGGCAACAGACGCGCCAAGCAGCGGTGGAACCCGAAGAGGGTGCCCTTCCCTCACGACGACGACGTCGATTTCCTCATCGAGGACTACTTGAAGGATAAGTACATTGAGGGCAAATTCCGGGACGACCGCATTGAAGCGTCCGAGTATGGCGGGTCTGATTACCTGAGTCAATCGGACTACGAGAATAGCCTGTCTCGGCAGTCTCTGGCCGGCAAACGGAATCGACCGGTACCTAGGTTATCGCACCGCAAGTTGACCTCCTATGAGCAAACGCAGTATAGGCATCAGGGGCAGAAGATCCGAGGCTTGGGATACTCGGATATGGACGCGATATTGGAGAGCTTGCATCTAGCCAAGGGCGACATCAACTTCGCGTTGGATATATTGGACAACGACTCCAAAGTCAATCCTTCGCTGGAGGAGGTGCCACCTTCGTTGCCAAAGCGGCCATCCCGATCCGCTGGTTCAGGAACCGCATCGAATGTCACCACGCCTGCAAACACCACGCCCGCAACAAGTGCAGGAACCGACTGGTGGAATCAGCCTCAGAGTGTGCAGCAAACTGGGCAATACGCCGCACCCACAGGGCAGTTCCAAGCAGCAGCCCCTGCGGCACAACCTCAGATCTACCAATACACCGACCCAGTCACGGGGCACGTTTCATACGTTGACTCCAGCGGCCAGCAATACTTGGATCCAAGCAATCCTCAGCACCAGCAGCTCTTGATGCAGCAGACAAACCCACAATACTTGCAGCAGCACGCCACCAAGCAGAATATCCTATCGCTTTATAATCAGGCCCAGAACCCAGCACAGCCGCAAGCGCAAGCTCAGGCCCAGGCCCAAGCCCAAACACAGACCCAAGCACAGCCGCAACTAGGCCAATATGGTATGGGACAGGCTCAGCAGCAAACGGGGCTAGCCCAATACCCAATGGGCACTTTTGGGCAACCCCAGGGTTTGCAGCAGCAGCAGCCCACCCAAATGTATAGTCAGATGACGGGGCAGGCGCCACTATCTCAAGGGTTCGCGGCGCAGGCCACGGGTTATGGACAGTACAACCAGACTTATCAGCCATTCAGGTGAAGGGGCTTCATGTGATCGGTCAAGGTTTACGACACCAAGCCCAACGGAGGTGACACTAGTTTCTAACCAGCGACGAAGCAGAGCCAAAACATAGAAACACTTTAGAGGATCCAGGGTATCACATAGCATAGCCTGTTTGGGATATGGGTTCAGGTGTGAGCCTGGCTGAAAGAATGAGCTGCTGCATTCTACATGGAGGTATAGCGATTCCGAGCTTGAGAATCGCACGTCATTGCCGCTGAACCAATTTGGGCTTGATACCAGAGTCCATGATTTCTCTAGCAGAAACGGTGCAGTGCAGGAGTCCTGTCCCAGAGACCGTGCGGGGTCAGAGACGAGCCCTTGAAGGGTTTGTCGTTTGACGTGGAAGCGTGGTGTTTCGTGGTTGCGGGGATCCTCGAGCCAACTTGGGGCACAACATATGCAGAGCATTGCCAGCTGGATTGCGGAGGCTTCAGTGGTAGCATTCGTATTGCATTGTTGCATTCGTGTTATTCGTGTTGCATTCGTGTTGCATTCAGTGCTCGCATGCCTGATTGGTTCATTAATTAGAGTATTACATCTAGTAGCTAATGTGTAGCCAGCATCAGGCCGCTGGAGCTGTTACCTTAGTCGCCACTAGTATCAGGCATACACGTGGTACTAAGCACAGGCACTCCATTGTGCTCTGCAGTTGTGGGTACAAGCATGAGAAGGTAGTGACTGAGGCAGGCCATAGACACCCGATAGCCAGTACCGCGAGAAGCAGAGCCACGAAGTCATAGCTGGTATAATCTTCATTCCAATAAATAAGATGTGCTGGTCTTTTTGCCCAGCGGGGTTTTCATTCAATACCCTTGTCAGATGTACCGTGTGTTTTCGTGGGTCGTGTGCTACCCATAGCTACGCAAGCGATATCATCGGTACCCCGCCCGGGGCGTGCCCAATTTCCACCGCCGTTCTCGAGGCCTTGACGAGGGGCCGCCAGTTGTAGCGGCCTCGGGCGCCACTCCGTCTAAACCTGGCCCGACCGCGACCTCTCCTCGCCATAAGGTGCCAAACGCGATTCAGCCTTGGCCTGTTTACTATGCCAGCACAGACAAACCCCCTTGTGTTGGAGATCATCAGAGTCCGTATTCTCCACACTAGACCAAAGCTCGACGCTTTTCGTAGATGACCTGATCGGATATTGGACACTGTTCACGCTCTGTCCACAGAAAACCACATACTAGAATATCACCGCGTACGTAATAAACAGGCTTTGTCCCTCTCTTGTACATTCCATCGGAACTTGTGAAACGTTAGCGTTGTCACTCAAACCTGCTGTGTCACTTTGTCTCTGTATCTGTGTTTGTTCCATGAGGTCTTCAACCATACCGCCTCTCTGGTGCCTTCAAAGAGTCCAAAGCGCCCAGCTTTTCTGTTGAAGTTGGTATGGTCTTGTGCAACTTTGACCAAGATATCGGGCTTCCATAAACTTATGTGGACCTGCGGATCTGGATTATCTTGTTTCTGTGTTTGTTTCCAAGTCAGCCTTTACAAACGCATCCACATTTTCTCATGAGCATCTTTACATCTCTGGTCCATGATTCTGATCCATGAACACTTGTGCATCTGATCCGCCTTAGTTGTACAACTCCCTTTGTTGGAGTTTGCAATCAGTATCTCAGTCAGATGTGCCCTGTGCTTGGCCAATGTGCCCTGTGCTTGGCCATTGCCCTGTGCTTCGCTTTTCAAACACCTAGCCAGTTCAGACTTTAATAGACAATGTCCGCCCCCCGGTTACCGCATGGTTTTCCCCTAATTGATCAGTATTCCCACTTCCCACAACGCTCCGCCAGTTCTTTCTCTGTCAGCACGTGAAGACGCTCCTTATGTTTGCCTGGTGTGTACTACTCCACTTTTCTCCTTTTCAGCATGCCATTTTGGCTTGTAGACATAGTTCTCAAGGTCAGACCAAGTGACTGGCCATATCATTTCCAGTTTCTCTGGTGTTCATCCTTCACGTTCAAATACTTACAGTCTTGACATGATCATCACTCACGATTCATCCGTTGCAAGGATCAACATATCATCATAAAGTGCGATCACAAGCCACCCTTTGCGGTGATCTAATACACTCATGGCTCTTGATGCTTATGTCGCAACATGTTCTGGTCGCTGGTCGGTCCGAGAGACCTTATCAGGATTACCCGACATTTCAATGCAGAATAATGAGGCAGCGGGTGGAGTTCCTTTCATGTACGTGCACATTCCAAATTGTGTGTCAGTAACCCTCCAAAACAGCAAACGAGTAAAATAACAAAACAAATTTTCGATGCCCACGAGGCAAAAAATATATGGTTTAGAAAAAGGGATAAGCAGGATATGAACCAGGTGAATGAGGGCAAAGGTAAAAGTAGTAACCAAGGAATAGTTATTATGGGCTGCAAAGATAATTTTGGGGCTGAAATATCAAATCAAGGGGCAAATTAGATTTTTCTTGGGAGTTAATAAAGCTAATTTCGACCTTTATTTTGTATTGTATCCATATTGGATCCACCATGGTAGCGAGCCACCCATGGATACACAATTAATCCAAGACGTGCGGATACAAGAGCCACCTGGAAAAAGACGTGCCCAATCCCGACCACCTAGCTCCAAGGCTTAGACGAGGCGACACCAGTTGCACCCTATCAGGTGCAGTGGGTAGCGCAGTTGAGTGAGGGTTCCATCGACTTGACCTGAAACACAATAGAATGGCCATACTTAAATTTTGTTTGGGTATGGGAGGTCTCCATAAAGCCACAGGGCATTTGTCTTTAAACTCGCGATAAAATGGTCACTAAGTTGCAATACTCTTGTGTCTGTGGCACACCCTGAACGTCAGATATGCGAATAGGATTGGGGCGGTTTTCTTTGGGATCTCGTTGATAGCATAATGGAATTAAGGAGCATGGAAAAAGGGCATGGACAGAATGAGGCAGAAAGCGAGCAAAACTCTGGCCATCTGGAGCACGTAGCTCTAAAAAACTCTGATGCCGGAAGACTATTGTGCTGCATCTTGAACATGAAATTCAGGAGTGTTTTCGTGGAAAATGGTTTCTGGGTCGCCCAAGCTTCAAATGGTTTATGTATATCATTTTTTTGATGCCCTTCTAGTGGGTTATGTCAAGCGGAACGCATATTTCCCCAAAATCTGTAACCGTGCTTCATTAATGAATCTTGTAGTGTGGTACCTATATTATGTC
The DNA here is from genome assembly GCA_002370295.1 of Metschnikowia bowlesiae. NCBI lineage: Eukaryota > Fungi > Ascomycota > Pichiomycetes > Serinales > Metschnikowiaceae > Metschnikowia > Metschnikowia bowlesiae. Next base: position 188,164 of record NLAK01000017.1, on the reverse strand, counting down.
CATTCTCATCTGGGTCTATCTATACTTGAGTGAGTGAAGGGCCTTTCATATTCGATGCCCTCAAACATGGGCCGGCACCCTCATTTAAATATTCCTTTGCGGAGCGCCCCCGTCTGCCGCAGAGACCTCGCAAGTGGAGTTGCATAACTGAAAGGCGGCTTACCTGCAGGTAACGCTGTTTCAGCGGCCCCACATGTCTGATATGGGTGAATGTCGGTCACCATGTTTCGACTATACAATCTATACAATCTAGCCTGCACACAATAAACCGCCTCTAAAACTGTGGCATGTACAGGTTAGCGCATCACAGTTCAACAGGAGACATGTTATGCAGGCTCTCTTAAACTCACCCTCAATGAGGCCAGCTTTGACCTTTAGTCTGTGTTTGGAAATACCGCGCAGGAACCGTCGCTTGTCTACAACAGCTTCACGGCAAATCGTTACACTGCAGAATTTTGACAATCTACCAATCTTGACAGCTTTATACTGCAGATAATCAAGATGAAGCGGCCAATTTGATTAATAGGCAACCCTTTCGCCTCATCCAACTAGTCCGTTGATTCCCGCTGGTCTAACTAGTCTTTCCAGAAAACCCGGTCTAGTCCGGATAGTCTTTACGCCATTCACTGTCCCTCTATAATATCTACTGTATACTCATCCCTAAGTGCCGAGGTTGCTCCACCCATATGCCAGACGTTGGTGCGAGGGCATTGTGCAGGTCAATAGTCTCAGGTACTTCTTGCGTAGTTGACCCGCTTCCCGCCAGTAGACTCGGGTTAGCCTGCGGTCTCCCAAAACGGATCTCAAATTGTCTTTGGCCTGTCCCTCGGTGCCTCTTGTACCCGTGTCCCCAATTTGATTTTGATGCGGTGCACGGGTCGGCCGGCCGGCTTTCTCTCGAAGGTTCCTGTGTGTTCTGGAACTTTCGCGATATGCATGCCGGTCTATATAAACCCCAGACCCGACCCGCCGTAGAGCAATCTATTGCAAAATCTCCTTAATCATTAATACCAGCTTACCAGTTACTTTTCCAGTTTAAATTAAGCTTTATACACTTGACAGCTAAACACACCAGCTACCAGAGATACTACTACTGTTTTTGCTACTAGCTCATCAGTCTCCAGCCGAATACAAACAATTCCCATTTTAGGTACAACTATCAATTAAGATGGACGAGACTCAATTCACTGACAATGCGTTGCAAATCATCCAAAAAGCAACTCAGTTGGCTAAGGAAGGCGGCCATTCCCAGGTAGTGCCGCTCCACTTCCTCGCTGCCATGGTGCCCACCGACGAGGAAAACTCAACGCAATACCTCAAAACACTCATACAAAAGGCGCGGTACCAGTGGGCTGACTTTGAGCGGATCGTGAACCGCCACATTGTCCGCATGCCCTCTCAAACCCCTGCTCCGGCCGATGTGTCGTTCAGTTACGCCGGCAGCCAGGTGGTGGCCAACGCCAACAAGATCAAGCAGCAGCAAAAGGACGACTACGTGGCGCAAGACCATATCTTTTTGGCCTTATTGCAAGACCTGTCCATCAAGGATATCTTCAAAGAGGCTCAAATCAACACGGAAACTCTCAAGACGCAGGCGATTGAGTTGCGTGGAAACCAGAGAATCGACTCGCGCCAGGCCGACTCGTCGTCCAATTACGAATTCTTGAACAAGTACTGCCAGGATTTGACCGAACAGGCCCGCGAAGGAAAAATTGATCCTGTGATTGGCCGTGAGGAGGAGATCCGGAGGGTCATTCGCGTGTTGGCGCGTAGGTCCAAGTCCAACTCCGTGCTTATCGGAGAGGCCGGCGTGGGCAAAACTTCTATTGTGGAGGGCGTCGCCCAGAGAATCGTGGACGGAGACGTGCCCAGCATCTTGGCCAATTCCCGGCTCTTTGCGTTGGATTTGGGTGCCTTGACTGCTGGCGCCAAGTACAAGGGAGAGTTCGAGGAAAGAATCAAGGGAGTCCTCAACGATATCGAGAAATCCAAGGAAATGATTATTCTCTTCATTGACGAAATCCACATGTTGATGGGCGACGGTAAGTCCGACGCTGCCAACTTGTTGAAGCCCATGTTGGCCCGTGGTGCGTTGCACTGCATCGGAGCCACGACCTTTTCCGAATACCGCAAGTTCATTTCCAAGGACGGAGCGTTCGAAAGACGCTTCCAGAAAATTGATGTTCCGGCCACTACCATTCCCGAAACTGTGGCCATTTTGCGTGGCTTGCAGCCTCGGTACGAGATTCATCACGGTGTGCGTATTCTCGACTCTGCCTTGGTGTCTGCAGCGCAATTGGCCTCTCGGTACTTGACGTATCGAAGCTTGCCAGACTCAGCTGTGGACTTGGTCGATGAAACCGCCGCTACTGTGGCCGTGCAGAGAGACTCGAAGCCTGAGGAGTTGGATAGCTTGGAGAGACAGTTGCACTTAGTGGAGGTTGAGATCAACGCCTTAGACAGGGATAAGGATGCCGACTCGGCTTCACAGGAGCGTCTCGAGCAGGCCAAGAAGAGAAAGGCCGACTTGGAGGAGAAGTTGAACCCATTGAGAGAGCGTTTCCAACAGGAGAGAAAGGGGCATGACCAGCTCACGGAGTTGAAGAGAAAGTTAGATGACCTTGAGATCAAGGCACATGATGCGGAAAGGAGAAGGGACAATGCCGCCGCAGCCGACTTGCGATACTTTGCCATCCCCGATTTGCTCAACAAAATCAAAGAGGTTGAGGTCCAAGTAGCCGAAGAGGATGCCACCAGCTCGATGTTGAATAATGTGGTGAGTTCTGACGCGGTGGCGGAGACTGCAGCCCGGCTCACGGGTATCCCCGTCAGCAAGTTGACGCAAGCAGAGAACACCAAGTTGATCAATATGGAGAAGGTGTTGGCATCGGAAGTGGTGGGCCAGAATGAGGCGGTGAAAGCCGTCTCGAATGCGGTGCGCTTGACGCGGTCGGGCTTGGCGAACCCCAACCAGCCCGCATCGTTTCTTTTCTTGGGATTGTCAGGGTCGGGAAAGACCGAGTTGGCCAAGAAAGTTGCTGGGTTCTTGTTCGCGGACGAGCGGGCCATCATTCGGATCGACTGTTCCGAATTGGGCGACAAGTGGTCTGCATCGAAGTTGTTGGGCGCAGCACCAGGCTACGTTGGCTACGAAGAAGGCGGCATCTTGACGGAGGCCGTGCTTCGCCGGCCTTACTCGGTCATTTTGTTCGACGAAGTCGAGAAGGCCGCGCCCGAGGTGTTGACTGTTTTGTTGCAGATTCTCGATGATGGAAGAGTCACGTCGTCGCAAGGAAAGGTGATCAACTGCTCCAATGCCATTATCATCATGACGTCCAATCTCGGAGCAGAATACATCAACGCGGCCAAGGGCTACAAGGTGGATGCCAGCACCAAGGAGAAGGTAATGGACGCGGTGAGGCACCACTTCCGCCCCGAGTTCCTCAACCGGATCTCGTCGACCGTTGTCTTCAACCGCTTATCGCCCAAGGCCATTGCACGGATCGTGCGGATTCGGTTGGAGGAGATCCAGGAGCGGTTCCAGGCCAATGGAAAGACCGTGACGTTGAAGGTCGACGACGAGGCCATTGAGTACTTGTGCAGAGAAGGCTACTCGCCGGACTTGGGAGCACGGCCCTTGAACCGGTTGATCCAGCGTGAGATCTTGAACAAGTTGGCCATTCTTCTTTTGAAGGGCCAGGTCAAGGACAAGGAGGTGGTGCAGGTCACGAGCAGCGGCGACGGGTTGCAGGTGCTTCCCAACCACGAACCGGATCAAGAAGACGAGGAGATGGACGATTGGGATGAAGATGACGATGAGTTGGAGCTTGATTAAGTGCCCATAGCGTGCGGTACTCCATGACTATGGGAACGTGAGCTCGAAACATATATAAATAAATACATCAAGACGAATGAATGAGAAATTAGCAAATGTACGATTTATTCTATGGCTAATAGTATTGTCACTGTATCTTGGATTGTCCCGTTAACACTACAAAATCCATACATCTCTCATGAAGCTATTATGCAGCACCACATCATAAAGACAATTTCCATTGCAGGGGCCAATGCAGCCTCCGCGCAGGAAGATGATTCTTTGGTATTTAGTCCTCTTTCTTTCTTCTAGCGGTAAATAACTATTTCATGAGATCCTTCCGCAACCAGCTCGGGGAGGGAGCCTTGGTGATGATTCCTGAACCGGAGAACCGGTCACGGCTACATAGAATACACGCAAAGATTGGGTTGTCCGCCCTGTTGCAAGATTAGGTCCAAATCGGGCCATTTTTTCCGTGAAAGTGTTAGGAGGCGGCTTTGGGGACGCCCGATAGCTGCAACTGGACGCCCAATAGCTGCAATTGGGTTAGTCAACGACTCAGAAAAGATACTGAGCGTGGGGCAGATCCCGCTTTGGTGGCGGTCCGAAAATGCCGCCCTTAACTGCCGGTCTCACGTGATTGTCCCTTCTGTTCATAATGTGGAATAATGTTACTATTTGGTTCTGGCTTCGAGCCTGCACCGAGTCAAGGTCGCGGAAAAGGTGTATGCAAGATGGCGTCGCTTAGTCGCCTAGTGACGCTCGGTTTGCAGCGAGCTATTGGGTCTCCACACAACCTGCAGGCAGGCATTTTCTTTTACAGAATATAAATCTATAAATTTGGGGGCTTGCATAGAACCGCCATTGCAGAGTGACATTGGTTGAATTCTCTGTGTGGTCAATGATCCTGCATGAAGGTGTACATTCCGACAGCTCACCTCGAGGCCTAGACTTGGCAGAAAGTTCCATTACAAATTAAACTAACAAATAACCTTACAATCCGATCTACTACAATCGTATGGCGAAGATCACGTCACTTTAATTACGAAGCAAAACCGTGCTCTTATTTTATTGCCATGCAGACTATTATTATACCGCCTAAGATGCGACATTATCCCGAAAGATGCCAAAACGGAAAAATTATACGAAAGTTGAGAGAAATCCACTGCATTGAAGACGACAGTCAACCATTGAAGAAATTCCAGGACATTATACAACATAACAAGAAATCGTAGAACAGAGAAGACGTTAAGAATACAGAGGAGATACTCAACGATATGAACGAAAACAAGTTACCAGTTCCAGAAAAACGAGACTTGACGACAAGCATCACTTCAAGAGGAGGAGGTTGTGAAACATGAAATTGCCCATTATTCATATTAGATACTTGAGGACATGCATGAATCTTAGAGGAGGAGGGTGTTACACGTGAGAATTCCTATGCAGCTCATCGGCTCCTCGGTATCCTCGGAGAATCCTGGGGTGGACCCTAGTTGTTTCACCGGTTCACCCGGGTCGCCTCGGATGCCATCTTGGCCAAAATTAGCCGGTTGGGACATTTTCACCGGATCAGGCGCCAAGGCTGAGGAGTGGCCGCGGTCACTTTCTATTCAATAGTAGATGATCCACATTGTTGGAGATTATCCCGCATACAACTTCTCCAAGCCCGAGGCGTTACTTAGGAACAATTACTACGACTGGTATAATCTATTACTCTTGCGGCCAGTGTCCACTAAGGAATTCTTTGCCGTTACTACAGAGCAACGAACATGTTCTTCTGCTATCCTTCTACAGCGAGTTGCCAGTGGGCGCTATTACAGGTACGTTCTTTAACAGCACTCACAACATTCGCACGGTTGAAGCAGCCATGTCTGCCAATGCCGTGTCTGCCCTGATTCCTGATTCAATGTACATTGAGTCTTTAGCGGGGTGGAGGCATACAGAGGGAGAGGCATTGCAACCGAGCTTCTCAACTGGCTCATAGCCCAAACTAAAGAGTCTTCACAAATTGTGTTGCACACTCTGATAGCAAGGAGGCTGTTGACTGGTTTGAAAAGAGGATATTCACTTGGTGATGAACTTGTTCCAGACTACGACAAACAGCGATGCTATCCAGCCCAGGCGCGGTAAAACTCACGTTAACTACTTAAAGTTTCGCTAGTTACACAATTTGTATCAAAAGATGCAAACCGTGTAAGAATGGATTTCACCTGAGAAAATGTAGGCTTTGCTTCTTCTGTTTGCTTCTTCTGTTTGCTTCTTCTGTTTGCTTTTTCTGCCTTGTGGCAGCATAGTGACTTCTTAGCTCTGGTCCTCAGTGTCCGTATTTATGTCAGTGTTTCATTACCAGATTCGTCATCAGAGTCTTGAAAGAGGCAAACTTTTTGACTGCACCTCCTATGCTGCTAATGCACCAGCGAGACTATTTCCTCTTAATAAAAGAAGCACTTAATAGGTTAATTGACATTGGTGGAGTCATAATGGGTGTTAGGGCCGGCGTTCTACGTGAGACACTTGCTCTGTGAAGCCAAGACCATAGTTTGATGGTCAGAAATAATTGTGCAAAATTGAATAAATCAGTACTGTCCAGCTCCCGGCTTCCTATAGTGCTAGCGCCTTGGTCACTTCAGTTCGCACACTACCAGTGTCTTGAAATATGCAGTGAGAGGGGCAGGCAGGCAGGGGCAGCTGGAGTGTCACTAGCTTTTCTCTGCAGTCCGTATTTCCCGCCGAAACCTAGGGTCTGCACACTGTCCTTGAATAGGTATAAGGTGTTGACCAGGGGGGGGAGATGGGGGCCTGCATACACCGCCGGCTGGACCGAGAAAAACTTTCGCCCCCAAAGTCTAGCCCCATACTTCAACATGGCGAGCAGAACGCAATTTGAAAACTCCAACGAGGTGGGCGTCTTCTCCAAATTGACCAACCTGTACTGCTTGGTGGCCGTGGGAGGGTCGGAGAACTTCTACTCGGCCTTCGAGGCGGAATTGGGCGATGTCATTCCCATCGTGAGAACCACCATTGCTGGAACCAGAATCGTCGGCAGAATGACTGCCGGAAATAGAAGAGGCTTGTTAGTTCCCACACAGACCACCGACCAGGAGCTCATGCACTTGCGGAACTCTTTGCCTGACTCGGTCAAGATCCAGAGGGTGGAGGAGCGGTTGTCCGCATTGGGCAATGTCATCTGCTGCAATGACTACGTGGCGCTAGTGCACCCGGATATCGAGCGCGAGACCGAGGAGTTGATTGCTGATGTTTTGGGCGTGGAGGTTTTCAGGCAGACCATAGCAGGAAACGTGTTGGTGGGTCTGTACTGTGCCTTGTCCAACCAGGGAGGCATAGTGCACCCGCAGACTTCCATACAGGACCAGGAGGAGTTGCTGTCGTTGCTACAGGTGCCGTTGGTGGCGGGTACCGTCAACCGCGGGTCATCGGTGGTGGGCGCCGGCATGGTGGTCAACGACTGGGTGGCTGTTTCGGGCTTGGACACCACGGCGCCTGAGTTGTCGGTGGTGGAGTCCATCTTCAAGTTGCAGGACGCACAACCCGACGCCATCTCGGGCGACTTGCGCGACACTTTGATCGAGACCTACTCATGATTAAATTTTGATCCGGGGCCATTGACTTCTGTGATGTTGGTGATGGCCAATTGTTCGAAGACTTTACATCTCCTTTTCCGAAGATACTTTTATAAGGAGCGGTGATAGAGCCTTGCAACCAGCTTGTCTGGGAGCAGCTCCGCATGTGCATGCGGATCAAGGGTGAACCCCAGGAGACGCATAACATGAGAGAGCAAATCCAAATGGTACAGTTGGGAGGCCAGTTAAAAGAGGTTGATAGAGCTAGAGCTGAGCTTTTCTAAGAAACCAGCCCACCAACACATCACCATTCTGGCCAAACAAAGCCACGCCTAGCTACCCAGCTAGCATGATGGGCTTCACTAAAATGCTTCAGGCTGCCCTAGTGCATGCCGTGTAAAATAAACGCATCATCTTCGTATTTGTTTAGTAAAGGTAATCGTTCTCTTCTGGAGAGCCACCACAAAACCTGGGCCGCCACGAAACAGGCTGACGTAAATGAGTGACGACTAGTAAGGTACCAACACCACTTGTCCATAACGTGGTGGTGTATACACCGTGATTTGTTTCTGCAACGCCAGAACTGGACGGACTATTCCCGTCAAAGCTCTTGATGTATAGGACACTCTGTGCAGTCGCGCCGTCAAGAAGTTGACTTACTCGAAAGACTAGACACAAGGCACGCCTTAGACCTGCTTCGGCCGGGAGGGAAGCAACAAAAAGTGCAAGACATTAGGGGCATACCACGGGAGTACCCCAAAAGGGAACCACAAGTGCAAGAAAGACTCCGGCCACTTTACATGACCTAGACGGCTCAGCTTCACCGTTGGATCTCCCGGCTGAAAAAGTTCAGGATGCGACTCCAACGTCATAGTTCCAAACCACTTCCCCAAACACATTTGGAAAGCGCTTGTGACCATAATCACTGCAACGATGTATTCATTTTCCCAATAACGAGCCTGCTGGGTTGTGTTCAAGTATCAAGTGTCAAGCTCGGCTATGCAGGATAGTGCCAAGTATGTCAGGGACGGTGTGAAGAATTCGAGAACTCGAGATGGCAAGAGGGGTGGCACCATAAAACTCGCAGGAAATGTCGATATCGTGGGATCAAGAAACTGCACCAGGTGAAGTCATTACTCACTCTTTCATAAGCACAGGGACAGCAAAAGGATCGAGGCAACGGCAGGAAACAAGCAGGTCCCTGAAAAGGACCAGTACGAGGCACAAGGAACAGGGTAAGGCACAAGGAACAGCGTAAGGCACAAGGAACAGCGTAAGGCACGGCCAAGACAGACCCGTACGGCCTTTCAGTGGCTGCAAAACGAGAGGGAAACGACCACGAAGCATGAGATTCTGCGGCCCGAAGGGTACAAGTTTAGCACGACCAAGTACTCACGACTAAGGTCAGACCAGTTGGCTGTAATCCAGCGAATTCAGGATAATCAAACGGCCGGGTGTGAATGCGAGATACGCAGTCACTACAAAGTCACCCCGGAATGAACTAGATTGGGAGAGCCAGCCTGATACAGCCAAAAAGTAATGTCTCATGTCCCGCCAGCTGGAGGAATGTCCAGCGACCGGCGCCCGACTGTGATGCGGCACGACTCAACACTGGAATTGATGTGGCCATCATGGCCCATTTTCTGTAGTTGGAACACAAATTGGAAGACAGAGTTCCACAAACACAAAGGTCTGTTGGACAATTTGGAATAATACATTAGGTTTTCGCCCATGGTAAATATTTGCTTCACCATCCCAAAGAGGCTGGAAGGACATGGGAAGTCCTGGAGCTCTCCAAGAAGTGATCGAGAGTCGTCAAGTTGTTCGGGAAGTGCCAGCAGATATGACTGCAGAAGGCCCGTAGAGTACTTGGCACGAGGCGTAAAAGGGTATGCAGTCCCCCATGAAGCTTGTTCGCTTACCTCTATTTCAGCACAACACTGGGACCGATGAGACGTGACGAGCAGCCAAAAATAGATCTAGCTGACTAACTGGTGGGTAGCTGAATGAGTAGCGCAGTAAATGCTGTGAGTAGCTGAATGAGCACCCATCCTGTAGCTTATTCGCAATCTATGAATGAAGCCTAGCGGAACAATTAAAGCATAGCTGGAGGAGTAGCCGCAATAAAAGTGGCTGTCGGGTAATTGAACGATCAAGCAGGTACAGCAAAGAAGCAGCGAAATGAGAATCTGCGTAAAAGACTGTCTGACAACAATCGAAGAAGATGCAGTCAAGTTGCATCAGCAGCTGAAGGAATAGCTGTAAGAGCAAAATACGTGTTCCGCAGTAGCAAGATACAAAAAGGAACTTGCAGATAAACAATAGCAGGCTTCGTCTGTAACACCCAAACTTTTGTCATCGCTTTTCGTGGGCCGCTTTTCGGTTGTAAGTCAAGAAGTATATTTGCACCTGCCACACATGCGGGTGGCTCCTTAGAACTGTAAATCATTGCATCAATTGTCGGGCTTTCATAAGATACAGGGCCATAAATTCCACCAATTTTTCAATTGATTTCAGCTGAATCTCGTGCGTTATGAGCTGTATAATATCCCTCTACACCACATTTCATATCCCCTGCGTCAACCTTCTTCTGTGGTGCAAGTGTAAACGCTCCGGGCGTAAAGCAACAGTGTGATCTCACTTATTCCAGCACAGAAGGATGGGGTGTTTTTGATGTTCACGGGAGAATCACGGATGTCCCATGATGTTGATGATTTTGGCTAAAGATCGAAACTGTTGATGAAGCGTTCGCCTTCCCGACAACCATAAGAGGCTGAGGAAGCTGCAACCAAGGGGCTGCGACAGGGTTGCTGAATTTGAGTAGATGCAATTAGTAGCGGTAGTAGAAGAGTGGCCTCGGGTGTCTGTGGCTATACTTATAAGATACCGGTACTGTTTGTACTTCACGTGTCTGGCAGTTCCTGTAAGTACCTAGTACCTTGTAGTACCTTGTAGTACCTTGTAGTACCTTGTAGTACCTTGTAGTACCTTGTAGTACCTTGTAGTACCTTGTAGTACCTTGCAGTACCTTGTAGTACCTTGCAGTACCTTGTAGTACCTTATACTGACATAGAAAGCCCCAGTAGAAGGAGGCTCAGACTATGGAGGGGCTTCCACGCCAGTTGTCATAGGTGCCTCGGTAAATTACGGCATTCAGGCACACACATTTGCTTCGCGGACACACCCGGACCATGGAACGGCCACAGTACCTGCAGTCCACGATCCAACGTGCTAACTGTACCCCTCGCCAATTGCCGGGATCATGTCCGCTGCGTAGGTGTTGACGGCGCTCCATCATGTGCTACTCATGATACGTTCCTGCATACCGACCGGCGCTCTTCCGTTTTCCGCCCGCGACTTGCAGAGCACTCGTCCTCGGCCAAACCGCTCTTTACTTAAACTACTCCTCCATAGTTAACCCCCGCTTATTTCGACTGGGGAATTGCGCCAGTTTCGCTTGCCCCCAATTTCTCCTACCTTGGCGTGCCTTAGAAGTTTCCCCTATCTCGCTCGCTTATCAGGCCAAATCTCTTCTGATCTGGGCTTTTACTAGTCACCCGGACATACTCAAGCTGCCGATTGGTTCAATCGTTGACATAATAGCAAGAAGCCTGCCGTGTGTTTTGGACTTTTTTAACTGCTTACCCCTTTCGGCTTTCCAACTCCAGACAAAATGATCTCCGGCTTGAATATTCGTGGAGACGCCTACATCAGGTTAGCTAGGCTCCACGTGGACAGTGAAATAGGTTACAATGCTGGCTACGACGTCAAGAACAGCTCCTTTTCTGGTCCCGACCTGAATACCGCTATCCCCGGATCCGATCACTACAACGGCACTAACCCTGACGATCACTACAACGGCACTAACCCTGACGATCACTACAACGGCTCTATCCCTGGCGATCACTACAACGGCCCTGTTTTCGGATCCGACAGTGGACTCCATGACCTGAAGAACGGATTCATTTCTGGTATCGGGGAAGCAACCGGTGCCATTTCTGGGCCGTACGCAGGAAACGACCAACAATTCCGGTTCGGACAGGCGGAGTCACCCGGTGCTGAAACCGGCAATGTATCCCACTCGCCATTCTGGGACGTGGCCCACAGCTTGCGGCCCGCAGGCCTGGAGAACGTGGCCATGTCGCTCTACGAATTCGAGGCTTTACGTGCCTTGTGTGTGGCCACCAGAGAGTCCTCCCAGAAGGCGCCAAAATCTGCCTGTATCACCTTTTCCAAATACCTTGCTGAAAAGTTTCGGGCTTACCTCCTTGAGTTGCCCGAGCAGCGGTTCTCTGCTCCGGTATTTGCTGCTGTGGGCGATAAAACCCTTCCGTGGATAGTTTTGGCCTCAGACTTGACTCTGGCCCTCGTGAGCCTTGCCGAAAGTACCCCAGTGCTTGCTTCTAAGATAATCGCTACACTTTCCCAGTTTGTTGACTTTTTTTTCGTCAATTCAAAGTCTTTGGAGGCCTCGCATTACTTTTCTTTCATCGGTTTCATGAAAATTTTGGCCCAACGGCCCGGAATCTTTACCGTCACGGAAAGCGCAGTCAAAATTTTTCACTTTTTGGACTCATGTGTGGACAACGAGGATTTCTTGATGGCGTTGCAGTCGTATCTGGTGCAGATTCCCACCTTCTTTCGCGATCACGTTTTAGCACTGGACTTGGCTCCTATCTATTTTGTCAAACTCCTCGCCGAAATTTTGGCGGCAATCTCTGCCCAAGCATATTTTGGCAACACTGATGGAAAGCCGCTTATGGAGAGGCTCATGGACTCCTGCACTCCAAAGGAGGACCTTTCTAATGGTGACAATGACCCCGAGAATCAAGCCATAAATGGCCGCAATCCGAATGAAATATTGAATGAAAACTTTGATACAATTGCAAAACCTGTTTCAAACACCAATGCGGTACCAAAATTCAATGCGAATGCATTTTCAAGACCTGAATCTGATGCTATCACTGGAAGCTTGAGTTCCAATGAAAGCACCCGCCTCCCTGAGTCCCCTTCAGTGGGTAGCTTGGTCCATACCATTGCTCAACTGGCTCTAAAGAAGTTGCAGCAATTGGATGCTGGGGAAGATTACATGGTGTACTCCTCGTTGGCTCGCTTGCGGCTTGGGTACATGGCCAAAGCACAGTTGTTGCTGGTGATCACGTGTGGCGTGCTCTATGGCGTGGTGGAGCTTCAAGTCATTCATGACATTTTTGTGAGATCAGTGGGAATCTACGATATGATGTTGGACTTTCATCTCGGGACCACCATCGTGCAGTTGGGCGCCATTTTGGTGCTCAAAGACTTATCTGTGGGCTCATCTCTCACTCGAGCATTCACTTCATTGGTGGCAAATCCTGCATTGACCTCTGCCCAGTGCACTTCAATTTCCAAGAGTTTTGGTCTTGCCAGCAAAGCGCTTTCGCAGGACTCCGTGGTAACTACCATCTATGCTTTGACTAATCTTCTATTTGTGGGAAACGATGGGTTGCAGTTGCATGCCCGATCGAGGAGAGGCACCGGCAATGCCACGCGGGCTTTTGATGATCAACTCGGGAGCTCAGTGGAGAACGCCAATCCAAATCGGCTCATTCGGAATAATACGGTTCTGAGAAGGAATAGCGTGATTTCCAAAAAGGAGAGCAAGGTCAGCTTCAATGAGCTTGAGTATACCAAGGTGTGTGAGAATGCCGTCACGGCAATTCACGAGGTTGTGGCAGCATGTGAAGATGAGAGTGTGAGCACCTTGGCGGTTTCAATCTTGTCGCAAAAGACACTCAAAATGAACACCACCATTGCGCCTTTCTTGCTTAAGTGCATGGTCAAATGTGGACCGTATTTACCCGAGAGGGAGTTTGTCGTTTTGGTACGTCTTCTTCATGCATTGACGATGGACGCATATCATGCAGGAGACTCGGCACTCTTGACAATGATCGAAGACTCGAGGCATGATTTGGCCGCTGACCTCAAGGCCCAGTCCAACGTGGTGCTGGGCGACATGCACTCACTCTACTACGTCTACTTGGCGGAGATGTTGAGCGGTATTATCAGCCAGGGCGATGTGCAAGAATTAGACCACCACCGATCTCATAATGAAATCAGCGCAGTGGGCTCCCAGATCGCGCTCTATCTTATGCCGTTAGCGGCTTTGTTGCCGCAGGTGAAAAGAGATGAGCCACCATTGAAGATTGAAGACCGTCATGTGATGAACCTTTTCCGCAACATTTGGTTCAATATGGTGGTTCACGGCTACTCGGCCAACTCCAGTCATGCAAAAACTTATGATGGCGCCTTGCGGCGAATTGCCTATAGTACGCCGCCTTTGGCGTCCGAAACGTCGTGGAATAAGACTGAGACGTCGTTGGAATTGAACATAGTCCTCAAGCGTGGCCTGTCCAATCACAACGTCAAGGACCATCGTCACATTGCAGGAGACATCTTTGAGGTTCCGCGCACCATGTCGTACTCCAAATTGATGTTCTTGGCAGCCGCCGTGTTTGTGGAGTCGTTGCGGGTGAAACTGGGAAACTGCCATACCGTTTTGGAGTATTACCTGGACCCCTCGCTTAAGACCAGCGGCATCGACAAATACTTAGGGCTGGTGGCCTATGAACTCAACAACGAGTTCGTTGGGCTTGTCGATTGCGGAGCCGATAAGCAGTTCTCGGCGCAGAATGTTGCCGAGCAGTTAACTCATATCTTAACAGCATGTTGCCACGGATTGGAGGACTTGCAACAAGCAGCATTCAAATGTGCAGATAACATTATTCGGAAAATCCCGTCGTCCCTTTGCAACCAGCGCAGTCTATTCGCTCTCTTTGACCTCTTGACGTTGTTGTACGAAAGCGTGGTGGACGCGGAGATTAACCAGTTCAACCCAACATTCATCTTCACGGCAAAATTGACTGGAGTCAAGTTGCGCTTACCCGACTCTAACACCTGGAGACATCAGACTTTCTCGAAGTTCCATGAGAAGTGTAAGGCATGGGTCAAGATTGTTCTTTTGAAGTGCAACAACGACACCAAAAGCTTGATCCAATCGTACGTATCGAGCTCCGACCGATTCCAATCGAACACCGTCAAGTTTGGTACATCTTTCGCATTGGAAATGGCTGGGTCTATTGGCGCCACGGATCGGGGATTGGTTCATCTTCCCCGGTCGTCCCATGACTCGCTGCACAACTTGATGCCATCATTGATCACGCAATTGACTTGGCGCACAAGCTTCAAATCCGACGTGATGAAGCGGGTGTCTTTTGATAGCGCCAAAGCTTCTGCACAGGCATTTCACCGATTACGTTCACAGGTGCGGCTGCTCATGGAGTCAGTTGCTACAACCGACAAGCATGTCCCGTTGGACGAAATCTTGGGGGTGATGAGTGAGGTTGCCGGGTACGCATTGGTGCAGCATGATAACTTGGCCGAGTTGGTGCGGTACTTGGTGGAGATTCCGTTTGCGGTGTTCGACTCGGACTGCATGGCGCCAGCGGTGGGCATCTGGGGCGCAGTGATGGAGGAGCGGCCCAACCTGGCGGTTTTGGTGTTGTCGGAGATCTGCAAGCACTGGGAGCGCAGCATTGATGAGCAGCTGGGCATTTTTTCCCGGGAGCACGACTTGATTGAACCTGCGTTCAGCAAGATGGAGTATGCACCCAGTGACACCGAGCGAGTTTCTCGGCTTGCCATGGCAGTGGACAAGTCCTTCCAGCCGCATCTGGAGATTATCAAGATGATGGCGTCCAACTTCGAGGCCACCATGTACCAAAGCGACCACCTCTTGAAGATGTTCACGCGGTTTGTGATCAAAGGTTTGCACCGTTTGTGCCACGGCAGTTTGCATCCGTATGCCCGATTCATGCGGTTCCTGTTGGTTCGGTTCGGCTACGAGCTCTTGAAGTACCACGCCCGCATCGGTTCCCGGAGCTGTGCCCGCATCACCGAGGTGATTTTCGACAGCTCTCTTTCGTGGTTCCAAGCCAGCTCGCACTACCCGTTTGGGTCCAACGCGTTGAAAATCAAGGCGGACTACACGCTTCTTCAGGATGTGGCGGAGTTGGTGGCTCACACGGCCACTTTAGGGCTGCGTGTGCTTGAGAACAAGAGAGAGCTCCTTCTCTTTTTCTTGAACGACGAAATCTCCAAGATCAGCGTGTGGCTCCACCCAACCAGCGCCACCAGCCCCACTAAACACACCGTCAAGAACTCCAAGGGTAAGAGCGTCGAGGAGCAGCTCCGCAATGCATACACCATCGACCCTCAGTTGGCCCTCAACTTGGCGCACCGCTACAAGATCCGCGACTTGGACGAGAAGCTTCAAGCGTTGATCGTGGCCAACCCGGTGGCTGGGTTGCGTCACGCGGACGCTATCCAATACTTCATTGGTATCAACAGCTCCTCCAGCATGCCATCGTACCAGTTGCTATTTTGGGAGCCTTTGGCACCCGTGGATGCGATTCTGCTTTTTTTGCCACCATTTGGCTCGAACGCATACGTGCTCCAATACACTATGAGGTCTCTCGAGCATCACGACGTGAACCTAACGTTTTTCTACGTGCCCCAGATTGTGCAGCTGCTCCGGTTCGATGCCAAGGGCTACGTGCTGCGGTTCATTCTCGAGACGGCCCGAGTGCTGGGCCTCTTTGCCCATCAGATCATATGGAACATGATGGCCAACAGCTACAAGGATGAGGATTCGACGGAACCGGACGTATTGAAGCCCACGTTGGACCGTATCCAGGCACAGATGCTCCGCAACATGAGCGACGACGACTTGGATTTCTACCACAAGGAGTTTGGCTTTTTCGAAAAGGTCACGTCCATTTCGGGCAAACTCAAGCCTTACATCAAGAAATCCAAGGCGGAAAAGAAAGTTAAGATTGACGAGGAGATGAGCGCCATTGTGGTGGAAGAGGGCGTGTACCTCCCCAGTAACCCAGATGGCGTCTTGGTGGACATCAACCGCAAGTCTGGCAAGCCTTTGCAGCTGCACGCTAAGGCACCGTTTTTGGCCACGTTCAAAATCCGCAAGGATGTGACGAATGTTGACGAATACGGCCGGCAGTTCGTGACACTGGTTGACAAGTGGCAAAGCGCCATCTTCAAGGTGGGCGACGACTGCAGGCAGGACGTGTTGGCGCTCCAGTTGATTTCGGTGTTCCGGACCATCTGGCTCCATGCTGGCTTGGACCTCTACGTGTTCCCATACCGCGTGACCGCCACGGCGCCGGGGTGCGGGGTGATCGACGTGTTGCCTAATCTGACGTCGCGTGACATGTTGGGCCGTGAGGCTGTCAATGGACTCTACGAGTACTACATCTCCAAGTTCGGGCCCGAGTCGTCCATCGACTTCCAGCGTGCACGCAACAACCTCATTCGCTCGTTGGCCGCGTACTCCATCATCTCGTTCCTCCTCCAGTTCAAGGACCGCCACAATGGTAACATCATGTACGATGAAGAGGGCAATATCTTGCACATAGACTTCGGGTTCTGCTTTGACATTGTGCCAGGCGGGGTGAAATTCGAGGTTGCTCCTTTTAAGCTAACCAAGGAGATGGTGATGGTGATGGGCGGCTCCAGCACCACTCAGGCGTTTGGGCGTTTCGAGGAGCTCTGCGTTAAGGGCTTCCTTGCATGTCGGCCACATATGGAAACGATCGTGCGGTGTGTGACGCCGATGTTGGAAAGCGGGCTTCCGTGCTTCAAGGAGACGACGGTGAAGAAACTCCGCAAGAGGTTTGTGCCGACCAAGAGCGACCGCGACGCGGCGGTATTCTTCCGGGGCTTGATCCGAAAATCCTACGAGAGTGTGTACACCACAGGATACGATGAGTTCCAAAGGCTCACCAACGGGATTCCCTATTAGGGAGGTGTGATGCTGAAGCCGCTGTTTGGCCGGCGAACATGGATGCCTGCATTTGCCTTCATCCGTCACACCAACCCCGGGGCCTTGAACCCCTCCTCTAGCCATTCTGCAGGCCCCATATGTGCAATGTGCAACACGATGGCGAAAATAAGGACTCATCGGGCTAGCTTGGTGCACCGCCTCAGCGTGAGCTGAGCACATAGTGACTTCAAGCGATCCGGTGTATCGAATTTTGTGCTTTCCTCGGTGCAGCAGTACCACAGGCCACCTTTGGAGACTATCAGATGGCGCGGCGATGATATCAAGTCCGTCTGAAGGAGATGCTGAAATTTGCGCCTGACCAAGCCACGGACCAAGCTGGCCAGGGTACATGCGGTTGCTGTGATTTTTGATTGGCTCAGATCCTCTCTCGGGAAAGACCGAGCATTCCAAAGTAGCAAGCAGTATAAAGAATGATCATAATGAATACTGACTGGCTACTGACTGCTGGCTACTGGCTACTGAATATACTGACCACAGACTATACTGACTAGACTGACTGTACTGACTAGACTGACTGTACTGACTATACTTAATCTACCAACCTGTAAGACCCGTAAGACCCGTTTGTATTGCCTAAACGTGGTTTCATTATAGTGCCCGCCAGAACTTGGAACACCCCAGTAGATGGTTGCTGGGCACAAGTTCGTGGCACCCCATGAATACATAATACCGGCTGTTCCATCAGGATACAGGGCTTCAGTTTAATGACTCAATGTTCCGCGACGCAAACTTGCACAAGCATTGTAGGGTATCAACATGGGTCTTGTAGAAAAAGACCCACCGCAGGGGACCCAAATCAGGAAATACTCCTTCGCCTTTCCTGGCCCGGAAACGCTTGCTGAGCATGGTGCGCCCCGGCTGGTCCTATCGCAAGCATTGCTGAGAACAAACCACTTGGATTGTAATGTTCAATACTGGAACTGAATGAGCGTGGAAATGCGCCGACCGTGCAAATCCTTCATTCGGGCTATGCTCGCCACAGGCTGCGTTGTTGTGGTGATCTACTGATTTTGTTCTGGTCCCTTCCCTTTTCTGCCTAGTAGTAGAGTATGCAGTTGTTTATTCAGCAAATCAAGCGGAGGCCAGATGCAGATGCTGTGCCTTGATCGCCGACTTCGGTGAGTTTATGTAGCCTCGGCTAGCAATATACTTGATTTAGAAAAAAAAAGGTCATTTCAGGAGGCCAGATTGACAAAGCACTTTTCCTCGCCATTTGTGAGGGTACTCAAAACTTACGAAATCGCTCCTTGGTCTGGGTTTCAAAAAGGTGAAATTAGACCGCAAACCCTGATAACGCCGCGGTCTATCACTCTATTCTCCCTTTCATCACTACTCGGCCCTTTTTGAGGATTCACTTCCTCACTGTACTTCCAGTGGTGCGCCGCCCAAATTCAGCACCAGATGAAGTGAACCGTATTTCCCGCAATCCAACCAAGGGGAAATTGTTGTGTTCTTGCGATTGAGCTGCGAAACTCAGGGAGAAATATCTAATTGGACGCTTTTCAGTGGCACTTTTCTGTTTCAAAGTACACACTTGTGTGCTTTTCGTAGTGCCAGGCATTACTAGTGGGCGATGTTTTGTTGCCGATTAGTGCTTTGAAGGGGTATCAAGGGTTCCTCAACGAAACAATCCATGTTTGTATTGATGCTCAAAATTCTCTATCCGGTGCCGTTAGGGAGGCCACATTAGCCTATCTCTTTGGCACCTGACCTCGGGCCGTCCCTGAGCCCAACGGCCGGGATAATATCTGCATGCTCCCTTCCAGAATTTCACGGGGAAACTGAATCAGCTGCTGAGTCCTCTGCTTTATTTGGGAACTTTGGGAACACCGAGCAATGTACATGGTATGTGATTTTTGCACCCATGTGGAGTGCAGCACTGGTGAGACATTCCAGACGAATCCTGCCAAAGTTGTCTTTGACTAAATCATTAAATTGCAAGATGACGAGACCCTTCACGACTACTTGAGAGATACCCGTCTCGGTCCCCGAAGTGAAAAACCGGGTGTGCCGAATTCAACGGCCTCCTGCACATAAGACAAGGCAGTGCTTCAGTCTGATAATGCTAGAGCACATTCTTATCATCTCGTCTATCATTTGTGTGTCCATCTATTCCAGGACCTCCTGAATGAGCTTTCATTGGTATCGATCTATCCAGGCTGGGAGATGAATCCACTGAACGACCTGTACCGTTGCATTTCTGTCCGCTGTCATTGAACAATTCTGGACATGAGACCAGTTGTCTAACGTCTGTATGGATGTCTTGTGAGCGCCTTGACATTCCGACGCTCTCTTTTCCACAGTCCAAATTGTTATCAAAGAAATGCTTCCCGCTCGTGTTAACGAGGGAAAACGAGAAGAAAGGTCAGTGAAATCCTGATACATACAGATAGGTAATAAGGAGATTTTGGGTTACTGAATATGCCCAGGCATGGCAAAGAGCATTGGTGTCTCGACTCAACAACCTTCCGAGCTACGATTCTGTATGTGATAACGCTCTACTCGTACGCTCTACTCGTACGCTCTACTTGTTGCGATCAACATCCAATACTCGGAGATTTGGTTCCTAAGAACGTGTCTCTCTCAGTTCAACATGGACCGTTGTCATAGAGAAGTCCCTCTAGGGTAGCGCTTCACCGTAACGGTCAGTTCACGGACATTCAAGTGTAGTGGGTCTGGTATTGCATTCTATTATGCTCCTTCTTGTGATCCCCCGCTAACTCCACCCAATTCAGGAATCATCAGCTCTTCCCCTAAGCGCCTCATCACACGCTCTCAGTCCTTGGACTTCTGCGCTCTTGGATCGCTAATCCAGGTGCCCTGTAATAGATTTAGTGTGGAAGGTGGTGCTGCTGATGCTAGATTAGAAAACACCGTTTGGTGGCCTGGCCAAGAGGCCGGAAATGGGCCCTCAGGGGATCTCTCGAATTCATAATATCAATTTCAACCTGACTTTGACCCAGACTTTATCATCTGACGGAACTCGACGAACCCTCTCGACCTAGAGGGGCGGGACCTGGACCCCTTCAGATCAACTTTAAGCCACTAAGTTCTCTGTGAATGCACTAGAGACCTCCTGTGAAATTACGCCGCTGTAATCTCTTCTCCAGCTCCTTTCACCGACTTGGCGGCCGCACATGCCGTTTACATTTCCATGCGTAGCATGCAATGTTCGATGGACAAGAAGGCGCCTCTACTAATCCAATCTTTAAAGATAATGCAGTATGTATATAACTTTAAGCAGACTTCCAGATTTTGGCGGACCAATGCTTGGCAAAAGCAATCGGATCAAGGACTTTGCCGTCTTTCCCCACTTCGAGCTCCGACGCGAATGACTTCACCGGAAGAATGAGGATATCCGACACCAACTTGGGAGTCTCCAAACCCCGAAGATCCTTCCACGTAACCGACTGGTATATTGACGACTTGATGTAATCGTTTAAGTAGGTGAATATTGTATCGGTCCATATTCCCGACCCGGTCCACCTGGAGATCTGAAGCTGTCTTTGGTTTGGCGATCCGGGCAATGATAGCTGCTCGCCTTGGTTCAATTCTCTTTTCATCTTCAACGTCTTTTCAGTTATTTGAGCAATTATTTCTCTCAAAATTGGATGGCCGGGTTTGCTCTGAATTATGAATTGGCCAAACTCCAATCTGCGATGGTTCTCGGCTTGCCAATTAGCGGACAGAGAGTCAGTTCCCACAGCTATCACCAACCCTAATTCTGTAGGAGACACGTTCTCTGGAATCCAATTGGGCACCGGTTGTAAAGGCATGGTATCAACATCCGCATATACTCCACCGCGTGCAAATAAAATCAAGTACCTGAAAAAGTCCATTTTCAAGATCACTTCGGGCAAACTCTCGTAGGCTTCAACAATTTCCGGGATGTAGCTGTACAAGTTCTTGACCGTAGCGTAACTTGTATCATCATTGAAAAGCTCGTGGACGAAACCAGGGTTCTTGACGGCCCATTGAGCCTGGCCCTCTTTGTACTGGGCATCGAAAGCATCGTCATTCAACCCATGTTTCCACGATTGCCATATATATCCAGGAAACTTTGCTTTGGAATCGTATGCTGTCATGTACACCAACTTTTCTCTGATAGACATAGTGGCGGGCGGTACTTTCATGATGCGGAGATGCTCTAACAAAAGCTCGTTTTGCCTCTCCAAATTGGCCAATCTCTGCTCCGTGGACTTGTAAAATTTGGAGTTCATCTTGTCCAAGCGCTTCAAAAACTCCTCTTGTTTCTTATCATTTTCCGTGAATATCAGCAGAAAAATCCCGTTGAAGTTGTCCTTGGCCAAGGCATCTTTGCTCTTAGATGCAGAATACTTGGCTAGCAATATCAATGCCAATATTACCACTGCCGTGATGATGATGGGTCTTCGGCGGCTCGCGAGATTAGTTGCCTTCATTATGATGAAACAAGCCGTAGGGACCTAAAGCTCTTTGCCCACAATCCACGGTTCGCCCAACGTAAAATTTGTATAAACTATGGTACCTGTACGGGGTTCAATTATCCCCGGATGGTACCCTTAGAAGTGGTCAAACGATATGGGAAGGGGAGGGTTTATTGATTTGGGTTATCAATGTCAACGAAAAAAACGCGAAGTCTTCGGAACAGCGATCTAAATGCGACAGCCACTTTGGATCGCGCCGTTGCCTCTTCGCGGTGGCCTGGTTATTGTGTGAGCTTTGCAACCATGCATGTCTGAAACATCTGGCCGGCCTATTGCTGCCCAATTACGCTATGCTGTTTCTATTCGTCAAGATACGTACTCCGCATACAGGCAAAATTCCGTTTGTTTACAACCAGATTATCTGATCCCTCTTTTCTTCGGACTTTAGCTTTTAGGGAGTCAGATTTACGATCTTATAAAGTCAAGGATTTCCGCAGGGCTTTTATTATTCAAATTTGATTTATTCACCTGAGGTGTCTTATCGGTCGCTATCACTCTTGGTATTCATTCTGCTTATTTTGCTCAGGTAACCTCGCAAACTTGGCACTCTTGATGTGACCAGGTTTCGTCTTGAAGGTTTGGCGTTGGCCCTGCATGCACCGCGCAGTGCATTCTTAATAGTTAAGAGCCTCGAACTCTCTCGAAATCAAAACCTCCGAGATTCAGAAGCTTAGAGAATGCATCAACTATATGGGGGTGCTATTACTTGCGAGCTCCCACTGTCCGTGATTGATGTGTCTCAAATGAGAGATGTACCTGACTCCCAGGAAGTATTTCTCATTGAACAGCCCAATGAGCTCGATCAGTCCATCATCTTTGACTTGTTAGAATATGTTGAAGGAGATAACCTTGCGGAAGCTTTGGCAGTGCACCTTGAAGATATCCTTGACAATCCCGCAATCTTCTTGGCTCCCTTGGAATCAGGTGTGAACTCAAAAATTGATTGCGAGATGCATTTCTTTTTGGTGAAGCCAGCACTCACCGAGAGGGAGAAATCCGAAATCAAGTTGTTCATGTACATTGCGTTGCTTAGAGTCAAAAAAACAAAGACTGATATTGTCGTGACAATGAATGTGCCGTGCGAATACGGAGCCCTTGATCAGGAAACATTTTTGGCTGAAGCCCAGAATGTATTGCAGCCACATGTCTCTATTTTGGGACAAGCCTATACAGTCATCAAAACGGCTGTTTCTTCTATGAGCATCAATGATTGGGATCTCTTTGCCTGATTTGACCGGCTTAACCTGGTAACAAAGAAGCGGCTGCATTTCTTGCATTTGCAGAACTTGCAAGCCATAATTCTTGTCCAGCCGGTGGTACCCCGCTCTGAATTGTCGATCCTGCTTCGCCTATTAACTGGCCCTGAAAGCTGAAAAGGATTGTGTATATATATTGTGCAGATAATGGGGTGCTCTAGCTACCCCTCCAATAATTTAAGTCTTTGCTCGACCTGCTTGAGGAGTGACGCTACTCTAGACTATAGTCTCCGGCACCCTCAAGATTCAGTCATATTGGCCGAGCCTGGGCTTGTGTCTCAGCTAGTCCCGTATTGACGGAAGACAGGGTAGGGATGTACGGATGTTTTCGAAGCACCGCGTGATAACCGTGCAGACAAGGGCGCTGTTCATCACCACAATGTCATTGGAGAAAAAGATTATCAACTTCCTCAAGGGCCCCAAGAAAGGCGAATCATATGAGCTAAGGAGTGGGCTTGTGTCTCAGTACAAACACGAGCGCAAAGATGCCATTCAACGGGTCATCCAGGCCATGACTGTGGGCAAGGACGTTTCAGCACTATTTCCCGACGTCTTGAAAAACATCGCCACGCATGATTTAGAGCAGAAGAAGCTTGTTTACCTCTACATGATGAACTACGCTAAAACAAATCCCGAGTTATGCATTTTGGCTGTGAACACATTTGTGCAAGACACTGAGGATGTCAATCCCCTAGTTCGTGCATTAGCGATCCGGACAATGGGGTGCATTCGTGTGGACAAAATGGTGGATTATATGGAGGTACCGTTGAAACGGACGATTCAAGATGATAATCCTTATGTTCGAAAGACCGCGGCGATCTGCGTGGCCAAGTTGTTCGACTTGAACCCTGAGATGTGCATAGAGTTTGGTTTCTTGGACATTTTGAAGAAGATGATCCACGATCCAAATCCCATGGTTGTCGCCAACTCCCTTAATGCACTCTATGAAATAAAGGATATGAATCAGGACCCCAACGTAGAGGTGTTGGTGATCGACTCAGACTTGGTGAGACTCTTGTTGGCATGCTTGAACGAGTGCACTGAATGGGGCCGAATCACTATATTGACTTGTTTGGCGGACTTTCTGACCTCGGACTCGGGAGAGGCCTTGCACATTATCGAGAGGTGTATACCTCAGCTTCAACATGTGAATCCGTCCGTGGTTTTGGCATCCATCAAGGTAGTGATCCACCACGTTGATGCCTTATCAAATCAGGCGACCAAATCCTCCTTTTTGCGCAAGCTTTCTGCACCAATGGTGTCGCTAGTTCTGTCTTCCATTCCTGAAGCCCAATTTGTAGGGCTCAAAAACATCCGCATAATTTTAGAGAAGTATCCGGAGGTCCTATCAAAAGAGGTACGAGTGTTCTTCATAAAATACTCTGATCCATTGTATTTGAAGTTGGAAAAATTGGAGGTGATTATTCGCTTGGCGTGTGATGCAAACAGCTCCTTGTTGTTTAGCGAGCTCAAGGAATATGCCATGGAAATCGAGCCCATGTTGGTGATCAAGTCCGTGCAGGCAATTGGGGCAGTGGCTATCAAACTTTCCAAGTCCGTGATACCGGCGGTCAATTTACTCATTGCACTTATTGAGCAAAGAGGCGGGGACTTGATCATCAACGAGTCTGTTGCAATCCTCACGCAGGTCTTGAGACGGTACCCACAAAAAAATGACTTGATCACGTTGATTATCCCGGTCATTTCTAACTACATCGAACAGTTGACGGAGCTGGTATCTTTTTCGGGCTACGTGTACTTGCTTGGTGAATACCCCAAGTATTTCACGGGGCTCCAAAGCAAGGTGCGAGAATTAGTGGACAAATTCTTGGAGTCAGATGCATCAGTGCAATTGAATATATTAACAGCCGTGGTGAAAATAAGCTTGGTTTACGAAGGTTCTTACGCGCAGGCTTTGCAGGCGGTACTCGAGAAGTCAACCAAAGAGTGTGAGAACGCCGATGTCCGAGACAAGGCATTTGTCTACTGGCGGTTGTTATCGTCGTCATCTACCGAGACACAAAATGCCATCATTGGAACGCATTTTCCGCCCATCAAAACCATCATTCCCTCGTTCAACCCGGTCGTTTTGGAGGCATTGATCTCGGAGATGGCCACCCTCTCATCGGTCTACCACAAACCAGCATCTACTTTTATTGACCCTGAATCGTACAAAAAGATAGAGTCGAGGAGCTCGGCGAAAAAGGCGTCTAGCAATATTAATGATTTGGCCAACATGGCGAAACACGAAATGATCAACAATGTCAAGAACGAGAACTTGCTTAATTTTGACGATGACGACAACACCGAGCAGTTGAAAGGGGGCTCTGCCCTAGACGAATTAAACGATCTATTTGCGGTCCCTGTCCCTAGCCCAGCCAATCAAGTACAAACTTCGACAAACGATATCATGAGTTTGTTTGGTCTGAAACCAGCTGTTCTGAAGCAAGCTACTTCGGTGGAGACAAGCTTTGAAAACATGAAGGTAAGTGAAAACCCTCTGAACGATCTAGTGGATTTGATTTGAAAAAGATGGATATAGGCAGCCATCAAGGAGAGCGAAGGCTTGCATTATCAAGCAATGGCAGCTAAGTTGGTGAACTGCTCTTGGTTACCAGCCCCCATGCTTTTTCAAGTCGAAAGGGTACTCTCTATTCGATAGTGCACTCTCTGCACATTAAGGTGCTCGCAGCTGATATAGTGCTTCTTACATAGTAGTCCCTGCATGGTACTTACAATTTAGTGCTTGAATAGTACTTCTTACGATATGACAGCTCCAGCCTTCCAAATAGCACTAGGATCTTGAAAGAAGTGCCCGTAGTTCCTCGAGCTTCTTCTCTCTCTCGTCTACCCCCACAGCCGTTTGCAGGGTCTCAGACTCCACAGCATAATCAGCAACCAAGCCTCGAATTTTCGCTTTGATTTCGCTGACCGTGTCGACCATTAGGCCGACCTCCGTCTTCTTTTCTTCAATCTGGGTCTCCAAAAGCATGATCAAACTTTCTCGCGTTTGATGGGGCCTGTAAGTATTCAACAAGTGATTCATATTGATGAGGATCAACTTCAAATGCTCGATTTTCACGTGAAACTTAGCAGGCTCCACCGACATTGTAGCCACGAGCTCCAAAAAGTTCAAAAGGAGTGAGTCCAAAAGCTTGTGAAGCTCTTCAATTTTGGCCTTGGACGTAATGGTCTCGTCCTCGTCTGCATATAGCTGTTTCCAACCCAGGTCCTTGAGCGAAGGAAATTCATTTTCTAGTGACCATACACTACCATATCCTCGGTACTGGTGGACCTTGGGAATTTTGGGGGGCACTTGGAACCGTAATTCGGCGAGCTCAGGAGTATCTAGTTGACTGGGCTCCGAGTCTAGGCTATCGGTGGTTTCACCGGAAGACTCGACTTGCTTCTTGAGCTCCTGGAACCGCTCGAGATTCGGGCCCGTGAAAAACCTGTAATAAGGTGGCGGTGGCGGATATAGCGATGTAATTAGGTCTTCCGACATGTGGGGCGGTGCGAAGCTGCGAAGCTGCGAAGCTAGCTATGGCTGGCATGGGCACGTCACGTGACGCCTCCCGCGGTGCATCACGTGATACGTTGAGTATTCGCCGTGCAATTCCATGGCCAGTCTTGGGCATCTACATTCGAGTGTCGCGCTAGTCAGCTGCTGAGTTCAATTTGATGTGGGTAGCCGAGCGATGATTCAGCAATTTATCACGGGCGCTCGAGCAGTCCACGCCCATGGACACAGTCTTTTTGGTGCTGCAAAGTAAACGTGCAGCCCCCACTAATTTAGACCTTCCCTAAGCTCAAGAACCTTCACTGCTGCAACAAACTTTTGAAGTTAAAAGGTGCACACGGTCTTGTAAATGTGCAACTTGTTTCACCTTCACTTCTGGTAAAAAGTCTAGTTTATTTTTCAGGTCACAACTCTGCTAGTTGCCCAGCCAAGCTGAATTATTGTTGACATATGAGTATTTGGAAAGCGGCTAAAGTGTTAGCACTGAACTGGGCTAATCCTAAAACATAAAGAATCTTTTGTTTGTTTTTGCATACATTAAAGGAAAGTAACTTTCTGGTTTGTGCGGTTCACGGTGTGGTGGTGTAAACTAGGTGAGTGAGGTTTGGTCGGACTATCGAACCGGGTGTTTCAATTCAGTTGGTGAAGGTTCAAGCGAGCCTTTCACGTGTGACATGTAGAGCTACCGCAGTCGAATTTCGCTCGAAGCTTTTGCTGTGCAGACTGGCTCTGGTCTAGGTGACTAGCCAATTTTCTTGTGTCTGACCTGACTGGCTGACTAATGTAATCAGGCACCTCTTGGACACTCCCTGAGCTGGACAGTCTATGAAGGCTTCCTTACGGGTTTTCAAGTCTTCTTCGATGAAATCGGCGTTATTATAGACTCCAGCGAATCCAATTGGAAGTTGATATTCATGTCGTTAGTGATTCTGGTATGAAACCCGTCTTTGGCACCACAGTTACTTTTGACTCATTTGCAATAAAACCCACAAAAGTTGCAAAACCCTGGCTTGATACACAATCTCCCCCCCAAATGAAAGAGCCCCGATTCCCAAGTATTCTGATGAGTTAACCACCTCTCCGTTGCGTAACTACCATACTGTCTGTCACTGCAGCATTGGCCCACTTCCCCATCTTTCGAAAGATCCGGCATGCAGTCCACGCGGCCACACAAAATAACCCGTGTTAAACCACACCGCTTCTCACTAATCACAATGGAGCAAGACAGAGTTGAAGTAGACGCCGATGTTGATGTTGACATGGACCGAGATGAAGCAGTTATAGAGGCCAAGAAAAAGCCACGGTTCGAGGTCAAAAAGTGGACCGCGGTGGCGTTCTGGTCCTGGGATATTGTCGTGGACACCTGTGCAATTTGCCGCAACCACTTGATGGAGCCATGTATCGAATGTGAACCCAACAGCATCAACAATACAAATGACCAATGTATCGCCGCCTGGGGCGCTTGCAACCACGCTTTTCATCTGCACTGTATTCAACGTTGGTTGAAGTCACGTGCCGTGTGTCCCTTGGACAACAAGGACTGGACCTATCAGAAGTTCGGGACTTAGGTGTGCAGAACGGAGCCCGTTCAAAGCGTTGGAATTGTCCGAAAAAATGAAATCTAGCCCTTCGGCACTCCGCTTCTGAGCTTGGAAGGTTTAACCTTGCCCTGGTGCATGTTTTTCAACTTTTGAACTCGGGGCCCTGGACTTTTGTTAGTTGCAGGTTCGGAACTCCTCTCGATATTTCAAGCAAGACTATTTTGCTTCAAGCTGCTTCTGAGTTCAGGAATCCCTTCTATATGTGAGCTAATGAACTTGGTCAGCACTCGGAACCGTGTGTTCACGACTAGGGCGAAACATCGACGGCAACTTGAGAGACCGTGACTGAGCCGACGATACAATTCAGAAAATACCCATGAAGCCACATAAAGATATATGCTCAAAATAGTATCGCATGGAGGATCTCAGGCGGAAGAGCTCATGTCTCATTTAGTCCTCGATCTCCCAAATTTTTTGTTACAAGTCTTGATTTACTAATATTCGTCGACTTTGTCTACAGTTTCCAACTTAGCACAGTTTCTATCGAAGCTTTTACCCATAGTATGAATACACTGAAATCTAAATATCACACCTTCTCGTAGTACCTCCAAGACCTCTTAAACAGCCCTAAAACAACCACCCTCTTGCAAACGTCCTTGAGCATTCGAATGCTATTTGCCATCTCCTTGGATGTATCTTTTCCATCGGCCTCCACAAAGAAAATATGCTCCCATTGCGCCAGTTTCAACGGCCTAGACGTGACAGAGGCGAGGTTGATGGAGTTCACTTTGAATGCGTTTAATGCAGAGCAAAGCGCACCGGGGTCATTAGCATTCAAAATGAACGCAAACGACGTAACAAACTGCACATCATCGGTGCATCTTTGGTGCTCTGTATTTCCCAATATCAAGAACCTCGTGGTATTCCCCTTGAAATCCTCAATATTCTCCGCCACAGTTTGAAGCCCGAACCGCTCTCCACATATTTTGGAGCTGATACACGCACTTGAGTTTGTTTCATCGTGTGCCACTAATTCTGCAGCCTGTGCCGTGGAACTACAGTCGACTCTCTCGCAATTCATAGGGAGCTTCTCACTCGAGAGAAACTCCACCACCTGACCCCACACTTGCGGGTGAGAATATAGTTTGTCAACCTTAGAAATATCGGAAGTTCTGGAAAAGAGAAAGTGGTTTATGGTGACGAATTGCTCGCCAACCACTTTGAAAGGTGGGGTTGTAGAAACAAACCAGTCGCGGAGCAAATCGTAGGTAAACAAGACTTGCCCGTTGGTAGAGTTTTCGAACGGAACCACAGCAAATTCGACGGATCCCTCATTGATTTGCTTGAAACACGATGCAATTGATGCCTGCGGATACAACTCGATGTCAGGGCCTTGGCCAAACTCCTGTATCACAGCCTAAGGTTAATTCGGACTGGTTCTAACTTCAGAAATCTTACATACCTGGTGTGTGTAGGTGCCCTCGGGGCCTAGGAAGGCGACTCTGGTCATGGTGGGTTTATCTCCAAATGAGCACGATGATATGGGTTCCGCACAGCGGGGCACGTGACTGGGGACCGGGTCTCTCTTCAACACAACAGTCCGATAGAGAGGTTTTCCACCGGGCAAGGCCGAGGATGCACCGGCTCATGTTTTGTGGAACTTGGTGGTAACAGCTGACCATCTATTTCTCACCCCTTTTCCTGCCGCCCCTTTCCCCCATCATCTTCTCTTTCTGGACAACGCACCAATGACGCCAATACCGAGAGCCAAGATCCCCCCAGCCACTCCTATGCCAATCAAGCCATCCTGGGTGATGGAGCCGTCCACGGCGTCTTTGAGGGCCTGGAACTGGACATTTTGGGGCTCCTTCTCAAGCAAAGAATCCGAATAGCGTCTGGCATTGGCGTACTCTCCGATCTTCACACTGCCTAATGCCAAGTAGTACAACGAGTCTCTTCTCAATTCAGGCACATCTCTGTACAAAGTAGACAAGATTTCAAGGGCCATGCGCTGTGACCTCAAATCATCAGTTTTCAACAAGCCCCACGCATAGTTGAACGAGGACTGGGCAGTGGGAGGTTTCTCGGACTCCATCTGGTCTTTCAACACACGCAACTGCTCGGGGGCAATGGTATCGTTTAGCTCTTCAAGAGCGGGGAAATCGCGCTGAAAGATGGAAAACATCTTGTAAGGAAACAGACTTCGCAAGCGCAGGGCGTTTTTTG
This sequence comes from Metschnikowia bowlesiae, assembly GCA_002370295.1. Lineage (NCBI taxonomy): Eukaryota > Fungi > Ascomycota > Pichiomycetes > Serinales > Metschnikowiaceae > Metschnikowia > Metschnikowia bowlesiae. The sequence goes on along the minus strand of NLAK01000017.1, from coordinate 157,859 downwards.
CGTGCAAGTTTCGCGAATGCATATAATCTTGCAACCGTCCCTTCCGGTAGTGGGAATCATGGTATCAAAATGACGAGAATATTGCGAGTCTATGGTATTGGGTTTAGAAACTGCGAAAGCCTATTCTCGAATCCATATTGTGAGCACTAGGCCATGCTGAGTGAATATAGGGGAGTGATGGCCAAATTGCTCAAACTTCAATGTATTCGGACAAGAGTCTATGTGACGGCCGAGAAGTGGTCTAAGATGGACGGGACTAATGATCAAATTTCAAAAGGAGGGTCCAAAACGATTCATGCCGGATCACGAAATCAAAAAGTCATTACATCAAGGAAGGGCTATTTATACTCAATAGTGCGCTGAATCTAGAGTCTAAGAGGGGATGGAATCAGAGGTGTAGGAGCTGCAAGTCAGACCTACTTCAAGTGGCTCAGTCCTGTCTACTTAAAGTTAGGAGAAGCAAAGCATAGTGTAGTGTAGAGAATAATGTACAGTACGAATAGAACAGAAGCATTATAGGGTATATTAATGTAAACCTTTCAAGCATAGTGTTTCCTAGAATCGTTTCTATTGGGATCTTCAGAGGGAAATGCTACTTGATATTGCGTGAATGATTTTCCGAGTAAGCGCAATCACCAGAGATGGGTGTTCTCAGTGGTGTTCTCAGTGGTGTTCTCAGTGGTGCAGTGGGGATCTCAGTGGTGTTCTCGCTAGTTACTTGGAAAAACAGCATACTTTGTACAGAAGTCGATGAGTGCACGGATCTGCCGTCAGGCACCAAGTAGTGTCGCTATGCTTGCAACACACGGTCCAATACACAGAAGGTAATGAATTGCCACGAAAGATCCTCAGGAGCAGACCAAAAGGGTGCTACTGGGTCATTCGTGCCACTAGTACTCCCAATGAGCCTGACCAAACGTGACAAGTCATTCACGAGTGGCACTTTACCATAATCTACTTCCACGTTTCATGAATGCAAGCTCCAGCCTGCGGCCACCAAACTCGCAAAGTAAATTACGGACTCAAAGTCAACACTTTAGGCATCACCTCAGCAACACTGCAGGATGATTACCGTGAAATGCGTACCTTGAGTCTCATTCTACAATGGATCGTTGGTGGCTCTGTATTGTATTGAGCACTATAACGCATCCATGAGACAAGGGTAACCGAAAAAAATTGAAGCCAAAACAACTATTAACTTGCCCGTCCCCATATGATAGTTGATAATGAAGAAATATATTAATCCTTAACCCAAAGTTTAAGCATCCTCCTCAATCAAACCACGCTCAGAGACGTAAATACCATCCAAAAACTTACGAATATCCTTGTTTCTGACTCTGCAAATTTGCTGGATGTCAGCAGCGTTCTGTGACACAGCCTCCACGGAGTTACCTGACAACACCAACTCATCCTTGACGTTGGCGGATTGCTCAACAGTAACACCTTCATGGATCTTGATTTGTCTGACTCTCTTTTCTCCCAAGAAGTTTCTGATTTCCACGTATGGTTTGCCCTCGACGTCAATGACATTGACGTTGATTGGGAAATGCGCGTAGACGTATCTCATCTTGTACTTGTAACCCTTGGTAACACCGGTGATTAAGTTGGAGATCAAGGATTTGACGGTTCTCAAAGCAGCAACGTGCTTTCTCTCTCCGTTGTGGACAGTGATCCTGATGCTGTTCTCATCGACCTTGTCGAAGGTGACGTCAATGTGCTTCAAGTTCTTGGTCAACTCGCCTCTTGGACCGGTGACCTTGATGACTCTGGCCTTGATGTCGACAGACACGCCCTCTGGGACTTCCAAGATTTGGTCGGTTTGAACGTACTTCATTGTGCTAGATGAAGAAATTTATTTTCGCCCGAGCACCGCGGTTTTATACGTTGACCAGGTGAAAAAGTTTTCGTGCAGGACTTGAGGCTTGAACCCTGTGACTGCTTTCGCACGGTGCACGGGTGCCATGCCATCTACCATAGCGTCTTTCCCTAAAAGAAAACTGCCAGCCCCAAATCGCTGAACTGGAAAAGTCGTCTGGCAGCTTATTTCAGGACCGCAACATCACACCACATCATACAGTCGAATTTTCTGCGATTTTGACTGGCGCTGCTTTATAATTCCTAGATCAAATGATGCTACTCCATACGAATCTCGTGAGCTCGAAGCTACACACTTCAACTAGCCGTATAGGTGGGTGTTGCATATAGACCGTGCTATTACCGCTTTGCGTCTTCAAACTAACCTGTGTCTTGAGAATCAGTCTGAAAAGTAGTGAGCGGAACTGAATTATCGCCATCTCTGCATGGAATGTTTCTTTATGCAGCACCTTCGGGTCGTAAAAAACTTTAAGGATATTGCAACCAACATATGTGCCATCTTATCCCGGCCTTCGTAGCTCAAAATAACTCTCGGAACGCCTTCTTCCATTTAGTAGTTCATTGTTGGCATAAAACTGTCGTAACGGTTGGTGTTTTTGGGCTAGCATCCTTTGGCTCCATAGTGCCCTTCTCTCTACCTGCATATGCTCTGTGATATTTTGAATGTCCAAACTTGAGTACCCATTGACTGCAGTCTTGGTGTATTAGTGGATACTGACGTAGGTAGTGGCCGACCTTCAACTATATGCAAGCTGTAAAGACCTGTAATCAAAAAATAGTGCCTGTTCACCTGCAATGGTTATATCCCGTTATGGCCCAAAGGTTGAAAGACATCAATTCCATGGGTTTTCATGTCACTAATAAAACAAACCAGTGGTTGTATGGCCCCGAGTTAGACAAAGTACAAGAGACAACAAGTGTGCCGGAAATGCGGGTACATATGATCCCTCCTCTTCGATACTAATTACTTTTATCTATATGTTTTCTTGCTGCTCAATGAACCCCTCGATTGCCACAGCGTCTTGGTACACCCACGAACCCTCTTCATTATAGGCTTTGGCATTTTCGCACATCAAGCGCAATTGGTCCAAGAACTCGTCGTATGTGTCGAACTTGTCCTTGAGAAGGTTCTTTTTGATCTGCGTGATGGCAGTGGGCTTTTTGATCACCTGATAGTAGTCGGCATACAACTTGCGAGAAGGCAATTTCATGAAGATCTCGCTCACCAAGTGGCCATCAGACTCGGCCTTGAGCTCGGTCAACGCGCCCAAAACTTGAAGCCCCTTTTCCACCACTAGACTGTGCGCTCCATCCTGCTCGGTCTCGTTTTTCACCGCCCGCTTTTTCTTTACTGGCTCGAAGTCCTCTTCGTCGCCATCGTCCTCGGGCTCGTCGTCCTCGCTATCGGGCGCCCCGCCGTTCTCGAGTCTATTGCGCTTCCTATTCATGCGCTCCTCTTTTCGCCTTATGGCATCTTCCACGGTGTCGTTGTCGTCGTCCATGGCCATTAACCACTGCTCCTCGGTCAATCCGTCGTCGTATTTGACCTTCTTCTTTTCTCTCATCTTGGAAACCTCCGCATTGTTCTTTTCGAAGTGATGGGCAATGTCCTCGGTGAAGACAGCTGGCAACTCCTCCTTGGTGATCACCCTGCTCGTGTAGCCGCCGTTTTCACGCGCGTTGATTTTTTCCTCTATGAGTCTCTTCGTATCTATTTCATTGAACAATGCTTTCTCTTCCTCACTTCTGGCCAAAATGTCGTTCAACTCCTCGTCATCCAACTCCTCGTTCTCTTCGTTTTCTTTGTCTCCTTGTTCTGCATCCAATAATTTCTTCAAGAACTCTTCTTGCTCCTCGGCGGTCGACTTGTTATCGAACTTTCCGGCCTGGATGACTTTACCATCAATATCCAACTTCTGGTGAGCCCTTTCCAAAATCACCTCCTCCACGGAGTCGTTGGTGATCAACCGCAAGATCCTCACCTCGTTTTTCTGACCGATTCTGTGTGCTCTGTCTTGGGCCTGAAGATCCTGGTGGGGGTTCCAGTCGGTATCGAAAATAATCACGGTATCAGCGCTCTGCAAATTCAATCCTAAACCACCAGCTCTGGTAGACAAAAGAAAACAAAAGTATTCCGAATCCGGGTGATTGAACGACTTTAACATATCTTGTCTATCGTCTGCCTTAGTTGAACCGTCCAAGCGCATGTACTTCATTTCCCTGAGTCTCAAAAAGTCTTCGAAAATATTCATGACAGACGTCATCTGGAAGAATATCAAAACTCTGTGCCCAGAAGCTTTAAATTTCGGCAAAATCCGATCCAACATTTCGAATTTTCCCGATGTTCGCCAGAGGTAGTCGTTAGATATTCTAGACAGGTTGAGGACATCTTCAACTTCATCGAATACGAAAGGATGGTTGCAGATCTTCCTTAACTGCATGATCTTATTGTTTAAACCACGAATTCCCGATTTATTGTTGGTACCCGTAGTCTCCGAGCCAACGAATAAAGCATTGTGCTTTAACATCTGCTGGTACAACACATGCTGCAATCCAGACAAATTACATTTCAACACCTTTTCCACTTTATCAGGTAAGTCCTTTTCCACATCTTTTTTCAACCGTCTCAACAAGAAAGGCCTAAGCACCTTATGCAATCTTCTGATCACCAACAAACTTTCCTCCTCAGTCAAGTCAATCTTCTCTTGTGTTCCTGTGTTTGCAAAAGGAGTATTGAACCACTCATCAAAGGACTTGACCGAGTTGAAGATCTTGGGCAACACAAAGTTCAAAAGCGCCCATAATTCAGGCAAATTGTTCTGCAAAGGCGTACCCGTTAAAATAAGCCTGTTTTTTGTCTTGTAGTATTGCCGTAATGTAATGGAAAGCTTGGAAGTGGCGTTCTTCATGCGATGTCCCTCATCAATGATCATGTGAGAATAGTGGAACCTGGCCAATAGCGGGCGCTCCCGAATGACGTACTCATAAGTAGTCAACATTACTTGGAAATTTCCACTGCGCACCTCAAACTGCAAGTCTTTTCTTTGTTGCGGAGATCCTTTGTACACAATCACTTTGATCGCTGGAGCCCACTTTTCAAACTCGAGGGTCCAGTTAGTAATGGTTGACAATGGAACAATTACCAAAAATTTTTCTTCTCCCTTGTGTTCAATCAAATGGGAAATTAACGAAATAGACTGAATAGTCTTTCCAAGACCCATTTCGTCGGCAAGAATACCGTTCAACTTATTGTTGTAAAGAGAAACCATCCATTGCAAACCTTTCAACTGATAATCCTTCAATTTTCCACCCACCAAGATCGAAGGCTGTATGGTTATCTCCTCTTTGATTCTATGCGCAACCTGATAGTAATCGATCTTTTCACGAGATTCGTCGTTTGCTTCGGGCAATTCTTCAACCACCCCGTCACTTTCTGCTTGCTGTACTCTAACAGCCTTGGCCAAGGAATCCAAGAAACTATTAGTTTGTTTCAACAAATGAGTGATTCTGTGGTCTTTCGTTTGGTCCAACAACTTGATGTAGGCTTCTTCATCGTTGGCTTTCAATGCCTGCAATCTTTGCTTAGCGGTCTTTTCCAACTTCTTAGACTCTTCCTTTTCGGTAAGTGCATGGTAGTTATTCACAAACTTGAAAAGCGCGTTCCTCTTGTTAAGCTTGTCCAATTTCGCATTGGCATAACTTTTAGAATAGACCAAGATGGTCTCAATCTTGGACACGTGCAATTCATGTTTCTTGGCCTCCTCATCTAACTTGAATTTTTCTTCCAACTGTTTCGCCAAAAATTCTGGGCGATCCTGTTCGACCTTCTCTCTTACATATAGCCCTCTGCGGCCCTGTAAAGACAAAAGGTTATCAGAGAGTTCACTGGAGTCATATTGAGCTGTCAAAGCTACTTTCTTGACAAAATTGTTCTTCAAGTATTTTTGATGCAGTAATACATGCAAGGACTTCAATTCTATTAGGGAATTAAGTTTCAACTCGTTTGAAATGTCCGTTGAGATGTCTGCGGATTCAGCGTTAAACGCCCCTTGGTTTGCTGGAATGCTCTCTAACTCTTGTATCCGGGAATTTATTTTGCCGTTGATGATCTGCTCCATGTAAAAGTTTCCTGGTTGTGCAGATAAAGGGTCCACGGTGCTGATAGTGGAGGTTGGAGTCTTTATGCCCAACATTCTGGCCTTTGTCAAAAACACATCCGAGTGTTTCGTAAAGGTTTCAAGCACAGAAGAGACGACTTCATCAGATGTGGTTTTTTTGGCTTTAGGCGCCTCCTCTGTACGGTAATATTCCTGTAAGCTCTCGGGCAAGTCCATATCACGTGATAACAAGTGAAGACCAATAATTTGTTTCTCCAAGAGCGCGGCATCGAGGTTGTCGTCAGCGGAGTCGTTAAGCGCCTTAAGAAGTTCCTCTACGGTTGCGTCTTCCAGCCTTACCTTCTCCTCCACCTTGTCACTCACACGAGCGAAAAGGTCCTCCAATACCTTTTTCTCGCGCAAGTAAAGGCCGATGGGTTCATCAGCATTATTGTACCTCGAGCCATTGTGATCCGACGTGTGGTCACCATTAGGGGTTTCATCTCCCGAGCTCCTGATATAATCATTATGATTTTCTCGGGCATCTTTGGCATCTGCGGTAAGTTTGAGCAAATGCTGATACTTCGCCAAAAGGTCATCTAGTTCCTTCTTTGACTGGGGTAAGGGAAGGGTTTTCTCACCGCCGAGTTCACGATTTTCGAGTGAATTCATTGAAATGGGATACTGATATTTTCAAATATTTAGAGCGTTTCAATGCTTCTCAAGATGTTGGAAATTTCAATGGGAACAATTCTGAACACCTCGACGTCTTGGAAAAAAATAGCTCAGTTTTATGCCGATGTTTCACAGATAAATCGGACCAATTTCAGAAAGACGCCAACCTAACTCAACTATTAGCAGCAGCTACTCGGCCAAGGAATGCAGTCAGCAGGCGGCGCAATTTATTGCAGCGGCGGAACAGAAATTGGGGAAGGATTGGAAAAGGGGTGAAACCGAGGCGAAACAGGATCGAAACACGCTCCAAACAAGTGTGTGGTGCAGGACGAGTGTGTTTCAAGTAGGCACGTGGATCGAACAAAGGCGAGTGATTTTTGAGAGCTGGTTGTGGGTTCGGATCTGAAAAGTCAATGTTGAGAGAAAAAAAACACAGCTCGCACTCTTGTGTCGGCGAGTGCGCACGCGTGTGGTACTGCATATATTATTTGATAAATCTGACTGCATTGTATACAATTCTGCATAAAGCGTAGGCAAGTGTACCGCAGTCAAGGAACGGGACCACCTAGGACCGGCATTAATTAATGAGCTCTAGGTCATGAAACTAGGAGCAAGGTTCCATCTTGTAATCAAAGACCTGAGTAATTTGCCCACCAACAGGCTCAGCCGAATAGCAGCGATGAGTCACGTGCTTAACACGTGATGGTGAGGTGATCAGAGCGCGGCGAAAACTCTCCTCTTCACCATCAATGTTCAAGCTCTCCACCAAGGCCATAGGCCGCTCCAGAAGCGGATTGCGTTTCAACTCTACAGATACAGGCCCAATGAACTGGCCCGAATTTTTTCAACTAAGAAAAGAAAGCAAGAAGATCAACTTGGTCACGTCCAGCATCACTAGCTTGCTCGGCGCGGGCGCCACGTTATACCAAATTGGAAACGTAGAAGTCAATCTTGAGCAGCCCATTTACGGCTTGGATGCTTCGATGGTTTTGGGCGGAGTGGTGATCCTTGGAGGCGTGGCTGGATATTTGTTGGGTCCTACTGTGGGTGTACGGATGTTCAACTTGAAGAACGCCAAGAAGTTACCTGCTTTCAAGTTGAAGGATCAAGTTTTTTTGCAGAGAATTCGCAACAATAGGGTGGATCCTTCGTCGCAATCTTTTGCAAATCCTGTGCCGGACTACTACGGCGAGAGAATCTACTCCTTGGACAACTACAAGCAGTGGTTGAGAGATTGTCATGCTTTCCGCAGAAAAACTCAGGAGTTTTTGTAAGCCCACGTAAGAGGAATACGTGGCCTGATGGGCTTTAGTTGGTAGTGTTTCGAGTTGCCATGTATATATGAATGAGACCAAGCCAGCAGCATTTTGGTTGGTTGTAGGCAACTGCTAACTTGATTCAAGCAGTCCGGGTACATCTCATGGCGAATTTTCACGCTTCATGGTCATCGGCTCAATCTTGCATGTAATGTCTTGCTTCCCAAATCGGCTTGTCTTGTTATATGAGTATGTATTGATTATTCAAACAAAAGAAATATTCAGGTGGAGGCCGAAGTTTTGGACTGATTGATATTGTGCTTATATAATACATGTCTGGGCCTCGCAGTACCCTCTCAAGTCGCTTTCCGTTTTCGGCCTCGCTCTGCCCTAACTGTTGCCCACTATATGCACTCAGTGCTGACTCTAGTTGCGCTGCTTACGCCGAATGCACGCTTGCACTTCGTTCGGAGTGCACTTTTACACAGCTGATTATTTACCTATCTTGGCTTTTGCTTCGAATTTGCAACGCATCCTAGCGTATTTATTTGAACCGCTTTGCGCCCAAGAATGGAGCATCTGCGTCTTGCATGCAGTGGCCCTCGGCTTGTCGGTTTGGTGCGGCAAACGGAACCCCCGGAGTTGTCGGAGCAATTGACAAATTAAAGGCGAGCGAATGCTCCCGTGCATTTTTCCCCCATAGAAGCGCGCGTTTTAAACCCATATATACTCCAACTTTGCCCGTTCCTACCACCTTTCTTTCTGGCCAAAACTCCAGATTTATTAACCTCTAAATTTCCTGATCATGCTTACAGCATTCAGATCATCGATATCTCGCGCCAGGGTGCATCGTGCCATGGCCAGAAGCTCGTTCACTCGAGGTTTGGCCACAGACTCCTTTTTGCAGTCCAACAACAGCAATTATGTCGACGAAATGTACGAGGCGTGGCGTCAAGACCCAAACAGCGTTCATGTGTCGTGGAATTCTTACTTCAAAAATTTGGATGGCGGTGCTCCTGCCTCCTCAGCCTTTGTTGCCCCTCCAACATTGGTCCCCACGCCTGCCGGCGGTGCCGGAGTGGGTTTCAACCCGGGAGCCCAGCCTCACAGCGAGGATGTCGTGACCCATTTAAAGGTGCAGCTCCTAGTGCGTGCTTACCAGGTAAGAGGGCACCAGAAGGCCAGAATTGATCCCTTGGGCATTTCTTTTGGCAACTCCGCCAAGGTGCCTAAGGAGTTGACCTTGGATCACTACGGCTTCACGGAAGCTGATATGAACAAGCAAATCACCCTCGGTCCCGGGATCTTACCCCGTTTTGGAGAAGACGGTAAGAAAACGATGACCTTGAAAGAGATTGTGGACACATGCGAAAGCTTATACTGCTCCTCTTATGGTGTGGAATACATTCACATACCATCTAAGGAGCAGTGTGACTGGTTAAGAGAAAGAATCGAGATTCCTCAACCTTACAAGTATTCTGCAGACCAAAAGAGACAGATCTTGGATCGTTTGATTTGGGCTTGCTCTTTTGAATCCTTCTTGGCCACAAAGTACCCCAATGACAAGCGGTTTGGCCTTGAAGGTGCCGAAGGCCTCATCCCCGGCTTGAAGGCTATGATAGATACTTCTGTTGAACACGGAATCGAAGACATTGTCATCGGTCAACCTCACAGAGGAAGATTGAACATGTTGTCCAACGTCGTGAGAAAGCCAAATGAGTCCATCTTTTCTGAATTCAATGGCTCAAAGGAGTTTGACGAGGGAAGCGGTGATGTCAAGTACCATTTGGGTATGAATTACAACAGACCAACCACTTCGGGAAAACATGTTAATTTGTCGCTTGTGGCCAATCCTTCCCATTTGGAAGCTGAAGATGGTGTCGTTTTGGGTAAAACAAGAGCCATCCAGCAGTTCAAGCACGATATTGGCGAATTCAAGAAAGCCATGTCTATCTTGTTACATGGTGATGCAGCCTTTGCTGCTCAGGGAGTCGTGTATGAAACTATGGGCTTCGCTAACTTGCCTGCTTATTCCACTGGTGGCACTGTGCACATCATTATCAACAATCAAATCGGTTTCACTACTGACCCACGTTTTGCCAGATCTACTCTATACCCATCTGACATTGCCAAGGCCATCAACGCCCCAATCTTGCACGTCAATGCTGATGACATTGAGGCCCTTACCTTTATTTTCAACTTGGCCGCTGACTGGAGAGCCACATTCCACTCTGATGTTATCATTGATGTGGTAGGTTACAGAAAGTATGGACACAACGAGACTGACCAACCTTCGTTCACTCAGCCTCTCATGTACCAAAAGATTGCTGAAAAGAAGTCCGTACTCGAATCTTACACCAAGCAATTGCTCGACGAGAAGACCTTCACGAAGGAAGATATTGATGAGCACAAGAAGTGGGTATGGAACCTTTTGGAAGAGTCATTTTCCAAGTCTAAGGACTACGAGCCTACTTCCAGAGAGTGGTTGACTACCCCTTGGGAAGATTTCAAGTCTCCAAAAGAATTGGCCAGTGAAGTTTTGCCCCATCTTCCTACTGCCGTGGACGCTGAAATTTTACGCAAAATTGGTAACGACATATCACAAGCTCCAAAAGGATTCGAAATTCACAGGAATTTGAAGCGTATTTTGAATACAAGGAAGAAGACTGTTGAAACCGGTGAAGGTATTGACTGGTCAACTGGTGAGGCTTTGGCTTTCGGATCTCTTGTTTTGGAAGGTTACCACGTACGGGTGTCTGGCCAAGATGTGGAAAGAGGTACTTTCTCCCAGCGTCACGCCGTTTTGCATGACCAACATTCTGAGCAAGTATACACTCCATTGAAGAACTTGTCTGAGGATCAGGGAGCTTTCGATATTTCTAACTCTTCGTTGTCTGAGTATGGTGTTATGGGTTTCGAGTATGGATATTCTTTGTTCTCCCCAGATGCGTTGGTCCAATGGGAGGCACAATTCGGTGATTTCGCTAACACCGCGCAGGTTGTTGTGGACCAGTTCATCGCTGCTGCTGAGTCCAAATGGAAGCAGAGATCAGGAATTGTTTTGTCGTTGCCCCATGGCTACGATGGACAAGGCCCAGAGCACTCTTCTGGAAGAATTGAGAGATATTTGCAAATGTGCAATGAAGATCCTCGTTTCTTCCCATCGAAAGAAAAGCTTGAGAGACAGCATCAAGATTGCAACATGCAGATTGCGTACCCAACAACACCCGCCAATTTGTTCCATTTGTTGCGTCGTCAAATGCACAGACAATTTAGAAAGCCATTAGCGCTTTTCTTCTCCAAGCAATTGTTGAGACACCCATTGGCCAGATCTGACTTGCAAGACTTTACAGGTGAGTCTCACTTTCAATGGATACTTGACGACCAAGAATTGGGCAAGTCAATCCACAACAAGGAGGGTATAAAGCGTGTCGTTCTTTGCTCTGGCCAAGTCTACACTGCTTTGCACAAGAAGCGTGCCAGTCTTGAAGACAAAAGTACTGCTATCATCAAGATTGAGCAGTTGCACCCATTCCCATTCGCCCAATTACGCGACGCTTTGAACAGCTATCCTAACGTTGAGGACTTGGTATGGAGTCAAGAAGAGCCATTGAATATGGGATGTTATTCCTACGCCCAACCGCGTATTGCCACCACATTGGCTCAAACCGAAAAATACAAGGACATCGGTTTGCGTTATGCCGGCAGAGACCCATCTGCATCCGTTGCTGCTGGCTCCAAGTCCATGCATACGGCGGAGGAGGAGAAGTTTTTGAAAGATGTTTTCGAAGAAAACTAGAGAATGAAAGTTAGTGACTCATAAGAAACAAGCTAAGCACAATTGATACATATATGGCCTCAAAACATCAACTCACTGTGATCATCGGCCATACACACTTTCTTGCGAAGGCCTGTAGTGCAATAATTGACATGTAGGTGTTGCGTTCACGCTGTCATAGCTTAATAAGGTTGGTGGAATATCATTGTCCTGTGTAAAAAATGCACAGTGCGCATTTCTGAAGTCTAGCAAGCGCCAATAATACTGTGTCTTTAGCAGCCATGGCAAATGGAATTTCCGGTACAAATAATGATATTAAAGGCAAAGGGTCATGCCTACGAGATGATTTGCTTTCAAGTCCCGAATCAATGAACCTCGATAGCTCGGACCGCTCTTCCGAAACTTCCGAAACTTCCGAAAAAAGCCCTTCGAGTTGTGAGTTATCAGCAACTCGCCCCGCTTCAAACCTTGGAATCAACCAACATGAGTCAGATTCCAGCTTGTATCATACAAAGAACCACATTGCGCATCATGGAAGTGCCGTATGGTATAGGGAGTCCAGGTCTTTGGGTCTAGGGGATGTGAACCGATACACCATAAAATACACCGTGGCTAACGGCAGCAATGCTGGTGACTTTTACTTCCGGCTCAAAAATATGGAAAAAACGGGGCTTCGTGCCATTCACCTTGTTAATGGACCGTTCATTCTCTACTGCCATATCGTACCGTGGAACTATAACTGCCACCGAAAGTTCGAACCGTCCAATGTACAGGAAAACAACGAAGTGTGTTTTAAAAATACCATCAAACCGGGCCAGACGTTTAACGTTAGGATGAACATGAACAAAAACAGTCTTATACAGGATAATAGTGACGGAACGAGCACGTACGGATGGCACTGTGATGTCGTCTCACAAGTGGTTCTCAACCGAAGAGCCAGCATTCTGTACACACTTATGATCGGCGACAATCTCAGGCAAATGCGCCGTATGAATCGTTCAGCATTGACAGCATTATCCAAGGGAGACTTTACGCAGGTATTCGAGTTCGACTCTGCGAAAGCCCGTGATCTTCACGACAGCGATGAGCCGGGAGATGACCCCCACGAAATACGGGAAGCCAAAAGCGGCTTAGATGCGGCGGGTTTGGGTGTTGTATGCAGTACCACAGATGAGATTTGGGATCCCAACCCCGTTTATCCCAGCAAACCCATTCATTTGGTAATCATCACTCATGGCATCTTCTCCAACCTCACGGCTGACATGCTTTTTCTCCGAGACGCAATCATGAGCCTCAACTCAATCAGCAACAATTTTTTAGTAGGCGGGTTTAGGGGAAATGCAGGAAGGACCGAAAAGGGAATTCATCGATTGGGTGTAGGAGTGGCTGGATACACAGTGAAACTCATAGAGGAGCTTGAAAAGAAAGGTTACCAAATCCGAGATATATCGTTCTTGGGTCACTCTCTAGGAGGTCCTGTGCAGCTATATGCGCTCAAGCATATTCTTGAGACAGAAAGTCTCGACTTCTTTAAGCGGAAAAACATTAACCTAAAGCATTTTGTCTGCATGGCCAGTCCGATGCTTGGGATTCTCAGCGAGATGAGTCTTTTAATTCTGTGGTTTTTGGACTTAGGAACGCTTGGGAAAACAGGCCGCGACCTAACGCTTCTGAAAAAGCTTCCCAATATTCGGAAAGACCCTCGAAAACATGGACCCCACTGGGAATTTCACTCCGTTCGACCCCTTCTTGAGACATTACCAGACGAGCCAGTATCCTCGCTCCTCAAAGAATTTCACCTGCGAACAGTCTATGCAAATGCTATAAACGACGGTATCGTGCCCTTGAGAACTAGCGCTTTGTTATATTTGGATTGGGAAGCCCTTGGAAATATTCAGGAATTGAAGGATGAAAATAGGACTAAAGGCGGTCATACTGAAAAAGAAGAACCATCCGCCTCTGCCGAAAACGGCGATCTGGAAGAAAACGTTGACGAGCGCGGAAGTAAAGAGAATGTTGACAAACCCAATGATGTTGTTGATGCATTTAATGTTGATGGAAGCAGTAACGTGGCAGCTGAGGATGGAGAAAAAGTTGGGCAAGTCCCTGAGGATCTGAATGCAAATGTTACTGAAAAGTATACCACGTTTTTGGCCAGAATCTTCAACTTTGATTTTGAAAACCCAAGCAAAAAACAGCCTCCACACAAGCGCAGAAGAATTCGTAATCGAATCAAACGCTACGCTAAGATCAATGTCAAAAGCAGCGACTTGCCTACGAGCCATCCAAAGCAGGACGCTAGCAGTTCTCGAGAAAATGATACAGACTATGTTGAATCGGAAGAGGTTTCGGGAGACGAAAAATACGATTCCAACGCGTTTAACATTCCACCCAAGGCGTCAGCAGTGGAATCTGCGCTTAATTCAATGATCTGCCCCATCCCCTCGCGCGATTATATCAATGACCCAAGCACCCGGCCATCAGTTATTTTCCATGACCGATACTACCACTTCAAGCATGTGCCGGAAGAGAATCTCAGAACGGGAAATTTTAACAAGTTTTTTCGTTACCATGACTGGAGAATGGATAAGCAGGTAAAGATAGCTGCCAAGTATCACGGGCCGAAGTTGAGTTGGCGGAAAGTGTTGGTCAATTTGCCTCCTGACGCCCATAATAATATCGTCGTGCGTCGCAGATTTGCGAACGGATACGGCTGGGGAGTCGTGGATCACTTGAGGAATCATATCTTTACAGAGGACTTGAAGGCTAAATATTAGTGAAGTACATTCTTGAAGCTGTTCTTTCTTCGTACTGAAATACTGGAAAGTTCTGAGAATATTGAAAGGCTGACATTGTGATCGCCTGTAATTTGAAGATCCTCAACCCGTTTCGATTCAAGAAAAGCTTCGTTTCGCATACTTGAGCAGGGATAAACTTGAAGAGTATCTAAAGCGGTCAGTACATCATTTTTGATGATTTGCTTTAATTTATTTGATCTAAGCTTATACTTAATACGAATCTATATGGAGTCAGCCATACCTAGTGGATCTTATCATGTGGAAGGCTTGAGACTGAGCGGGTGCTTCATTCACAGCGCATGGTAAGAGTGCCTCAACAATGCCACTTTTTACACCTCCTGTTTGAGCAGCTGTCTTGAAGGCGGTACAGCCCTACTATATAGACATGTGGTTAAGGCCTACTCTGATACAAAAGGAGTGGGCGGCCGCCCCAGCTTAAAATAGTAATCAAGATACGCGTGGTGACGAGACGTACTAACTTGCCCACCAAAACCAAATCCACAGGAAAAATTCCTGGTGCGAGCCCTAGTACTGAAATGTTTTCATCTGTGTAACCAGGTACAGATGCTGACATAAGCTTGTTAACCGGGGTTTTACTCTTAGCATACCACTACCCTGCATACACGTCTGGATCAGCTTTACTGCGGGTCCCGAAATGTGTGAATTTCGCACCACGCTTGAACTATACATCAATGTCCCGCCTGCATACAGCCCCTGGACTACAGTCCCTAATACAGGCTGGCACCTTTTTGTTGTGATATGAGGGCATGTGTAGTCCTATACCGTAATTTGTCCAGCACATTACAAAGTTTTCCACAGAATATCCTAAGCCCGTAACTTCATATCCTCTAACTGGTCACCTGACCAGTGAAGTCCTATCTACAATTATTGAAGCTTACACGACCTTTTCCTATATTAAGCTGCGTAAGCAGTCTTATGGCTTCTTCCTCTTTGAGGACCGTTTGCTTTCAAGCCTCTCAGCGATGCTTATTGTAAATGATCTGGCCTCTTCTCGACAGGAAAAAGCATCATAATCATTGAGAAAATAGTTCCATATCCGCGTCAAGCCTAAGTGCATCGTATGCGCCGTAGATTGATTATGGACAGCTGACTTGGGAGTGCTAACGAATATTCCTAGTTAAAAGATCTGGTTCTGTATGTTGTGCGTTGTTTTAAACTTTGGCAACTCTCGTAACGTCGTTCTTGTCTTTTTCCGAAAATTATAAAAAATTAAAAGAGGAACTTAGGTAGTTGATTTGTTCTTTCTTGTTGCCTATCTGTGTTAAACTACAATCTTATCTTTTTGATGGCCTTTCAAAACTTATTCTCTTCTCAACTAAGGGCGAGATTCCTCAAAGTACCATTTATTCCAAGAGTTGAGCGTCCGGTACCTCGACCTTTATTTTCGCCTAATCAGCTATCAACACCGATTTTTCAAGAGCATTCAAACAATTTCATACTTCTTCGCGAAGTCGTTCAAGCCAATTGCCGCAATGGTTATGATCCACTTTCATTTTCAATATTTTGAAATCTTAAATCTAAGGGAATGCCTCATGGTTACTACATTTGGGAGTCTTGCGGGACTAAGCAAGATCGAAAACGGAAAGGAATGTGAACTGGTTTTCTAGTCTTCCTGTATATGACAGCTTGTTAGGGTTATTTTTGTTGGAACATGAGGAATCAGTACATCTCTGTTGTACTGCATGTTACATGTGACTGCAGATAGCTGTGCAGACGAAACAGTGATATGCAGGAACAGGCGGAGTGTGGACGACGTCCCGCGAAAAAGGCAGCGTGGCGTTAAGAGGATAGGCATCAGAATAAGAGACGACTCTGGGGCTAAGTATAGTTTGGATATTATAAGTTCCAGTCAATGCATTAGTAGACAATAAAGCTCAACAATTTTTGCCGCGCTGGTTTGAATCCCCTTGAAAAACACTGTATTGGCTTTATACATGACTTACGCGACGCGTGCTGTTGAGTTGAAGGCTCATTTGCACATAATCTGAAACAGTGCTATCATTAGCTTCCTAATGATTCTAGTAGAGTGTGGTACATTGGTGATCATCTCGTTCGTGCCTATTCCTATCAGTATCGATCTATACTAGGATCTCGCGGAATGACGTTTTCATGGTCGATACCCCTCTATGAATCTTCTTTCCCGTAGCTCCCTCATCTGCCGGTGGAAGCTCGTAAGACGGGTATATCACGCCTACCCACCCGCTGTTTCAGCCGCACCACGTGCCCTAAAATGTGTGTATGTCGCTCATCATGGTTCAGCTGTGCATCCTCTATATAGCAGTCTGCACACAACTTCTGGACTCCATCCAGAGCAATCACAAATACAGGTTCGTTTCAACACATGCTGCACCACTGCGACCTTGTCGAAAAAACCATACATTAACGAACCCAGGTCCAGTGAAATTTGTCATGAATGAGATCTACAGACGGGCATACAAGAATCTACCATAAAGGCATAACTAGGTGCAGGATGAGGGGGTGTAATCTCTTATATTCTGTATCCGGATCAAGACTTGGATGATCCGGTTTACCATAGAGTTTCCAGTGGGAGTGACTTTAGCTAAAGTCTAGTATAGTCTTCATTGTATCCTCTAGGTATGTGAAGACTTCTCCATTGGATATTGAGGATTCAAGTGAAGCCTCACTTGAATCTACACTAGAAGTATTTCTTGTGGGTCTGGAATTGGTGGACAGTCTTGGCATGTCTCACCTCCGTAGTTTATCTGATTACTTTATAAGCTTAGGAAACCCCCACTTCTTTTATAGTATTGGAGTGGACCTTCAACAACTCAGGAGGACACGGATTAGGCCACTTTGTAAACACCCGTATTAGTATACTTTAACAACAAAGTGCGCGCTCAATCCTTGGCACTCAACAGGGGGATGTAGAGGAGATAACTCCGAATCCGCGTCATACAAGAGGGTTTGTAGGATCGTAGATTTGCCATGGACTGATGTTCAATGGTGTTCCAGCCTGGGATTTGTTTGATTGCTCTTATGAAGCCAATAGGCAGCTAGCATTTTAAGTTTGTGTTAGACGCTTACCCTTGGAACACGGGTAAAGTTCTAATCGACCCCGCACACCGCTTCAGGAAGCCAAAGGCGCTAAGTTCGTGCGCGATGACTAAGTGTAACGCGCTGTCAGTCTTTGGCCCTCAACCGGACAGTACAGACATAGCCGCGATTCACCGAACGGAACCGACAGACCGCACCAGGACAACACGCGACCACCAGACGCCAAGAAAGTCGAGCCGAAATGCGGGGTTGACGAAACGGGGGCGTACACTTAACCCCGAACTCTGGGGCATAAAAAATGGCGGGGCTCCACTCTCGAAGAAATTAAAGGGTAGTAGCTCTACGCAGTTTAACTTGAAGACAAGCGGGCGACTAACAAAAGCTCTGACTATAACTCACATTCGGCAAAAAGAGAGCCCCCACATAAGTCATAACAAAATAATATGAAACGTCAGAAAATTGCTTTGGTCACAGGTGCATCTTCGGGAATTGGATATGCTACCGCCATTGAATTCGCCAAAAGAGGCTACAAGGTTTATGCTTGCGCAAGACGCTTAGAGCGCATGCAACCTTTGACTGAGCACGGTGTTATTATTGAGACGTGTGATGTCACACTGGTTGAAAGTGTTGAGGCATTGAAACAAGAAATAATCCTGAATGAGGATGGCTACCTTGACTGCTTGTTCAATAATGCGGGGCAGCCCTGCGAATTCCCGGCGATTGACGTTACCGACGAAGCTTTCATAAAATGTTTTGAGGTTAATGTTTTTGGAGTAATTCGTCTCACAAGGGAGTTTGCACCACTTTTGATCAAAGCCAATGGAACTGTTGCATTCACAGGCTCCGTTAGTGGGATCTTACCGTTACCGTTCTCTAGCGTATACTCGGCAACAAAAGCAGCAGTTCATCTGTACGCAGCAACACTCAGACTCGAGCTCAAACCGTTTGGAGTCAAGGTGATTAATGTCGTCACAGGGGGAGTGAAGTCAGATTTTGAGGACAAACGAGACTTGCCTGCAGCCTCGCTCTATCAAGTGCCAGGAATCGATGAAGCGCTCGAACAGAGAAGAATACTGGCCGCTAGAACCAATCATATGCTGCCTGAGGAATACGCGTATAAAGTTGTCAATGACTTTGAATCACAAACCTTAGGTGGCCGACTCAATGTGTACAGAGGCAAAATGGCCACCTACATGGGCTACTGGTTTACCTGGTGTCCACGCTTCTTGGTGGAGAATCATCTCATTAAGATGTTCAAATTGCAAAGCGCTTTTGCCTCCATCTCGAAGAAATACTTGAAGCAATGAAGGTATTGCTTGACTCTCAATCAGGGCTTTGATTCTTACATACATGAGCCATTAATTCAAGCATACTTATTCTTATACCATCGGGGCATGACTAAGGCCTTATTTCGTAAGCCCAAAAAGACTGCGCGATTTTCTGCTAGACAAGATTAAGACTTTCTATAGGCTGAATGGTCTGGGGGAGACCTGTCTCAATGCTCTTGGCGACCGCTTCAATGCAGAGTAGCGTACGCAAAGCATCATGACCCGAGCATTTCACCTCCGTCTCCACACCATTAATCAAATTGACGAAATGCTCTAACTGAAGATCGAAAGGCTTAGGCAACTCTGCCGTGTAGCTCCCAAAGTTGGATTTGGTCTCTAAAGATGGAGGCGGTGTAATACAGGGTTCAGATATGCCTGCACGCTCTGTATCAAAGGAAATCGGCAACTTTTCCGATTCTATGGGAAGCCACCAAGAACGGTATTCTTCGGGCATGTTGTTTTGATGGTGAAGTGTGAGATCAGGCACAGAGAGCGTGCCCTCGCTTCCAAACACCCTGTACACCCCCGTTAAATCCACGTTGTGGGGAATAAGAGGATTTTCACCGGTTCCTGACTCAAAATTATAAGGAGAAACTGTGTTGTCGGAGCAAATAAACGTGCCACAGCAACCATTTTGGAATCGAAGCGTTAAAGCAGCGCCTTCATCCACATGGTCATTAATACCTTCCGGTTTTCTTTGACGGGGCAATAGCTCTGCAAAAACCCTCTGAATGGGCCCAAGGAGGTATTGGAGCAAATCCAAGTCATGTACCAAATTGATCAAAATAGTTCCACCTCCCAGCGCATGCGAACGACGCCAAGGCTTCTCATCAAAATACTGCTGATTTTTTTTTAAAGCCCAAACTCCTTGAAATGCTATGGGTTTCCCCACGCGGTTCAAATTGTGCTTTGCGGCTATAATGTAGGGGTTGAACCGGCGGTGGTGGCCGATCAAAAGCTTCACATTCAGGAGTTCACAATAATCGATCAAAGACACGCAATCTTCCACGCACGAAGCCAAAGGCTTTTCCACGAGAAGGTGAATACCTTTTGTAGCCATCTTGATTCCGATAGGGGAGTGTGTATCGCTAGGAGTCAGGATAATCGCGGCATCCGGATATCTGATATTTGCAGTCTCGCAATAGTGGAAAAGGTCATCTACGGTACAGAAGTGTAGAGTCCCGCAAGCTTCTGCCACACCGGGACCTTTCTGAGACCGGTCCACGATTGCAAATAGGGAACAGTCTGATCTTTTTAAAATCAGCTCGGCATGGCGGGGGCCTATTAATCCGGCACCAATGACTATGAATCGGATCTGTGGAGCCATTCAAAAGCACCCAGATATGAAATTTTTTGAGGTTTGTTTTCTTTTGAATGCTCAATCAGGAGCAGTGACTAGTTTGAAGAAAGACACTTGCTAGGATGGAAAATCTCAATCGATAATTGTGTCAAAGCGCTTGAGCCACGTTTATTGGACTCGATGATGCAGGAATAGTGTATTCAGTGTTTAATTCTTGAGAATTGAAGACTTGGAAGCACTTTTCTAGAAGTTATATTAGACAGAAAAGAGTGGGTTGTAGTGCGGAATACGTATGGATGGTTCAGAAGTAATTTTGAAACAACCGCACGAGGCGTCAAGCGGTGCTTATCTTATCACATACTTGCGCATTATGTGCAGGTTGTCATTATATGAATACTACAAGCGCACATACTAGAAGTGTATATAAACTATTCACTTATCTTGATGAGGCCTTGAGACAAGTTAACATTAAAATTATCCACGAAGAGAGGTATCACCATGGTTACTTTATGGTGAGCAACGTACGAAAATTTTTGTTACAAATCAACCAGGAGTAAGTCTTAACAATATCTGTCCAATTCTTATTTGAACAGAATTCTTCGCATCGTTAGGCCTGTCTCAATCCTGTATTGTTGTCCTGCACCTGGTGGCCCGACCCCGTGGGCTCTCTCTCTGAGGTCCGAAACATTTTGCCGCGCTAATTCGAACCCCTTGAAAAACACTGTTCAATACGAGAGGAGAGAAGGGAGTACGTAATGGAGTTATTCTGAAGTGGTGAAAAAACTATTCAAATACCCAGGAAATTCTCTGGAATTAGTAAGAAAGTTTGGAAGTGTATACAAATTTTCCTGACAGACCCACCAGAAATGCTTTTCATTTAAATTAAACACCTAACTTGCAACTTACAAGTTTTCTGAAAGGTTAATGTTGTAAAATTATTTTTGTGCTAGAAAACAGTAACAACAGCAACATGGAAACTTCTATACAACGTGAATTCTCTCAATGGACTGATAACTGAGGTGGGCGCGTGTATTCAAACTAAAGTGAAAGTTTCCTTTTGCTTTCGTTATCTAGTGACGCCTGTAAGAGGGCCGGATTTGATTGGTTATTTACTGTGTTGAGAAAGCATGCAGCAAATAATTGAATGACACCACCTCGATGGATCAAAAGTGTTCTCAAGAGACTTCCCGAAATTAAGGGTATTTCGAAGTCCCGGTGCCTGAAAATTCCATCTGCTTCATTTTGATAAATATTTTTGAATCAGGCGTGTTCACTTTCCTATTCACAAAAATGCGTTTAGGCACTTTAACTGGCCGGATATTGACTCAAGATTATTTTTCACCCATACAGCCTTGAGCTGAGGTTATGTGCTGTTTTATTTTGGCCCATGGACCAAAGCTAGAGCAACCCATTTGCTCCATGATTTCGTTCAAAAGAAACCTGTAAAAACATTTTCCTCTTAAGTGTCCTTGCCTTTGACAGAACTGCTTATAAGCTGGGCCCTGAATTTTTGAGCCATACTTTTTTTTATTTTGTCTGTTATCGAGTAATTTCAGAGACAATTCCAAATGCCGGAACTATGTATGAAGCTGCCATAATGGTATTCCAATAAATTTATCCTCGTACTCCAGAAATTAAGTACTCAAAAACATAATTTCATAAAGGTCAAGATTTATAGTATCTCATAGACTATCTTAACATAAATCATAGACTTCATCTTCTCCATAAACGGCATGCAGCTTAAAATTATGATTCACTCGATAGAAGGGTTTTCACTTTCTGCAATAAAGTGAAAAGTCTGTCTTCATTGGAGCTTTGTACGGTGGTGTAATAATGTTAGTGCAGTTACTTCAAGTTTCTTGCAGCCATGAGCGCACGTTATGTATACTTCACGTTTCTCGTCTTGTCTCCCCAAATATCATGTCAATCCTTTTACAACAACCTAGACTACAAAATCTGCTCAATTCTTTATGGAGGATTCTTCTGGAAATAGATTTATCATGTGCGGATTTGGAAAGATCTATCAAGGCACTCTCGAAGGCAAAGGCTAATTCGAATGCTAGTTCTAACAGCCCACTAAATTTGTTTCGATCGAAGTCTCTGGATGTTGAAGAAGATTATTATGTAGAGGAAACCTTTATGATCCCAGGGGCAATATTGGTAAGCTCCTTACAAGTTAAAAAGTGTGCTGTACAACGAAGGATTCAAACACTCTTGGCAAACATAGCTGGCAGCGACGAAACCGAAATATTACCTGAGGAGGAGGATAGAGAGTCTTCGGAACTAATCTCCAGAGCTAAAATTTTACTAAGTTCCATTGACAACTTTTGTGAAAAGAAAATAAGAGAGAACGAAAAAGATTCAGGGCCGCTGCTTTTAGAAACAAATGTGTGCAACATGATCTGCAAAAGTCCTTCAAGCATATGTTTTAAGAATGGGCGATGGATAAAGCGTACAGCAGGTATTGGTTCTGACGATTGCAACAGCCAGTATGTCGAAGCACTTCACAGAAGATTGCGCAGACAGTGCAAGAACATGATTCTTCTCCAACAGGAAAGAAATGACCTCCTCTTGGAAAATAAGGAATTCAAAGAAAGTCGGTGTAACGAGTGCAGGAAGAGTGTCGGCAGGTAATCAGGAGATGTCTCTAGTCATCTCCTCGACTAGTTCTTGTTCTTTGAAATAGTGCATGAATTTAACCAGTTTTTTTATTCCGGGTCTATCTACATGCAACACGGGCACGTCAAAGCAGTATTTTTCAAAAGCTTCTGAATTCTCCAGTTTCATAATATCAATAATTTTCAAGACTGGCTTCTTGGGCCCGATTTGATGAAGAGCACTGTCTAACACTTGCCGAGCATTTTTACATAGCTGGCATTTTTCTTTGGTGAAAAATGTCAATGCGATTTGTCTGTTTAGTCTGCTGGCTTCCATGAGACATCTGTGCGACGAAATCATAATAAGGCTTGTTCCGTGTTACTCAATGTGTGTCGCTGATAAACGAGGTGGTAATCAAAACTGGGAGTTGCGGAGGCACTATTGGATGTGCATTCCAGGCTGCACTCATTTCACTTCAAGAACCGCGCACACCAATCGAATGCAGCAATTAAAAAAGTGCTAACTCAACGCGATAACTGTCCACAAGAGCGGCCCAAGGAAGTCGTCAAGATTCCCAGATTTGAACGGCAGAAATGTTAGCATTACCACAATATATAAATAAGCTTTCTTTCTTTCTCTAGTCTAAGGTCAATGATTTAACACTCGAAAGGATGTTCGTAAGAGGATTCAGCGCACACACTTCATAAGACTCTTGCTTGTGCCATACGCATAGGTACAATCAGAATATAACGGAACACACAGACATCGAAGTTCAAAGGCTTGCAGTCGCATCATTCGCAATCCATCATAGAAGAATCATTTCTCTGTCACCCCTGTCTGGTAAACTGTGTGCTTAAAACGAGGTTAATTCATACAACCTATACTGTTTGAGTCTTCAGTGTAAGAACCTGGAGTTTTACATAGCTGAGATAGTAGCCTTTGAGTGATAACTTCCACGAGTCTTCCTTTGTTTAGCACGGAAAACCAACAAGTCTGGCATAATTCATAGTATGTCGCTTATCGTATCATGCGCGCACAAGTAGTGGTGACGTGACACTGCAAAAGCTAACTGAAATGAGATTAAATTGAACTCAAACTTGGACAGTGCTAATTGAACCGACCCCGAAAGATGAATATAATCTACATTTTACTTGGAATAACAGTGGCAAGTGCATCTAGTCTAGTCCGTGTCAATGATAAGAATTTCAAAGAGGCGGTGATTAATAGCGGCAAATTCACTTTGGTGGACTTTTACGCCGACTGGTGCCGCCACTGTCTGAACTTAATGCCCGTTATTGAAGAGCTTGCAACGACATACGAGCAAATTCCTGAGGTGCAGATTGTGAAGATTAATGGAGATGAAGACGGGCGTTTGATGACAAAAAAGTATGAGGTTCCGGGTTTTCCTATGTTGATTCTTTTCAATGGAGAAAACGAGCCTGTCGTTTTCGATGGTATGAGGGATGAACAGTCAATTAGCAACTTTATTCAGCAAGTATCAGGGATCAGGCTAAAGGATAGAGTGAAACAAAATGTGACTGGCTTTTCACGTGTCATGCAATTGAATGATGAAAATTTCGAGAACTCAGTGCTCAATACCGACCACAAGACCTTCGTAGCACTTGTTTCTCCAGAAACCAATGAATTCAACACAATTTGGGAAGACTTGGCCAACAAGGTTTACGTGCACGATGAGGACACCGTGCGCCTTGGGACGATAAAAATCAATGAGCGTTCCACCAAATTGAATAATATTTTCCGCCCAAAAAGATTGCCCACAGTACTTTTTTTTGATCCCAGAAAAATTGAAATTGATGGGTTGAAGGGTCCGTTGGTTTTTGATCAAAACTTAGATATGGAACATCTTCTTTCAATCATCAATTCCAACACTGGACTAAGCCTTAACGCAGATGGAAACTCCCTGTATTTAGTGGGAAGAATCAAGGCCTTTGATGAGGCTCTTATGAAGATTTCCCCTGAAACTACTGAGTCGCTTCTGAAAAAAGTGGTTGAGATGCAAGATAAAGTTTCTGCTTTCGGTAAAGACATTTTGTTGAACCAGGGCGAACTTCAGTATGATGATGACGTCTCGATGATTCCTTATTACAAGAAAATGATTGAAAAGTACGCTCTGGGTAATGCAGAAGCTTTCATAAAATCTGAAATTCCAAGGTTGACAACCATTTTACTGGAGCATGGCAAAATCATGAACAAAAGGTCATTTGACTACATGGAAAAACGCAGAAATATTTTGCTTGCATTAGCAGAGGCATGGAAATTGGAGGTATAAAATCTGGAATGGTCATGACAAAAACTCAATAAATATATGTCTTATTATAGCAGCGAAGTACTTTACCAATAACTACCACTGAATTTGCTTGAATTGCTGAACCTGCCTCACCTTCTCCGGCCACACTTTCCCCCCGTTGACGATGCATTCGTCAATAATGGGCACAACGTTCTTCGGGTTACACCTGGCCAACCATATGTTTTTCCCGGAGCTTCGCAAGTAAATAATAACATTTGCTGCGTACTTATGTCCTCCGATATGGTTCACATATGCCACATTGACGCCGCCCGGGCGGTCATCCGAAAAGTCTCTTAATAAACCAAGATCTCTGAGGTGGAATTCTGCCTCTTTTTTCATTATGGGGGCAGTAACACCGCACCTTTTATCACGAGTCTTGTGAGAGCATAAGAACATGTATGCCTTGCTCAAATCCGGCGACACTTCAACTTCTGGATATTCTTGGTATTTAATTGTGGGAAAGATTTTTACGCCACTATCTCTGATTTCAATGAGTTCAGAAACTACCTTATCAAGTACTGCACCAGCATTTTCAATAGATAAATTCTTCACCCAGGTGAAAAAAGGCAAGAGCAACAAATCACCGCTAGTCTGATTCATATATGCTGAGTCAGTCTCCAATTTCAAGGAACTAATCGAGCTGACTGTCACTTTGATTTTGCAAGAATCACCAAGACCGGGAAACTTCGCTTTTTCAGCCCAATTGCTGACGGAATTAGCCAAAGTATTCTTCACGCCCGTGGCATCATGGGCCCAATCACTCTTATTAGTAGGTACCACTATATGGAGACCATATGGCGCAGTGCTGCCATAAAGTTCAGATTTCTCATCATCTTGTAATGATAGACTTGACGGAAACTTGGCGGTGCATGTGGCACACTCAGCAGGACAGTCAGCAATCTCGAAACCAGCTTCTGTGATTCGCTCTTCTGTAGTCGGTCCACGCTTGAAAAAATCTGTAAGTCCCATTATATTCGAGCAAGAACCTCGGAGAACGACAAGACAGTTTCTTTATTGACTAAGGCTGGTGATGCAACGTGATCGCGTAGCGTGGACAAAGGTGCAAATACGAAATGAGGAAAAGTTTGTAGAAAGTGATTGTCCTGCATGGTAATTCAGAACCAGGCGAATGTGTTCTCAGAAATCCCGCTCAGTTGAGGACCTCTAGTATTGAGAGCCCTCTTACCCCATGACACTTTAACTCTGCTCTGGAGCTTGTAGCACATACCCACTCACCTATACCTGACTGAATAATACGGCTCTCTTCTGGCCACTTTTCGTGAGGCAAATCCAAGTCAATAAAACTTTTGGCTTGAGTATCGTAAACCACATTGCGAGACCACGGAGTGTAAGTTAGCTTGCGGGTGCGGCTTAAAAACAACTGGCCAACCTCCCCTTTCGCAATGTTGCACTTGATAGACATGCCAGTGCTGGCTAATTTTTCGAACTCTAAATCCGTATTGAAAGTGAGTGCCTTCCATTTGATCAGAGGATCGATATTCAACCCACCAGAAACACCCCTACTTCCAGTCAGAACGACTTGCATAGATACGGTGCTACCTTCGCCGTATATTTCGCTGTGGCAAAGCGAGACTGGGTAAAGTTTCTTGGAAAGTTCATCACGAAGATCTCGAAAATAGAAATGTGTATAGAGAATATGATCCCCATTGCGGCGCATGCTCTCAACCGCCTTCAGGTCCCGTACAAAGCTGCTAACACTGTGTTCGGACCCCCGAAGCCATTCTTGCTGCAAGTCTGTAGGGGCGACGTAGGAATCAGAGTCTTGGATGTAAAAAAGCTGCTGTTTAGGCCTTCTCCGTTTTTTCCATCTGGATTTCTTGCCGCTCAAATCTTCTGCGTGAATTGACATCAAATATTCCATATTGGGCACGGAGATTATGTCACCTAAATTTGTCTGTCCCATTGCAGAAACAACTTTTATAAAAATTGAAACGACGGCCAAGAAAGTTTGAAGTTGCATTGAGAAGAAAGATGAAGTCTAGATGATAATTTACTCCCGCCCATTCTTGTCTACTAAAAAAAGTTAAATAGCTAAATTTATGTATGGCATGAAAGTTAAGTGCGGCAAAAAGTTCGCCTACAATGAAGAACGGTCGCTACGGGTGGGTTTGAATGCAGCTACGCACGCGCGCTTGTCAGACACACAGCTTTTCCTTTCATTTTGCCCCTCGCGCATATTAGACCTCTGAAGGGGCAAGAAAATGGCTAGTGTAATTTGATAGCATTCTTGCGACGATATTTTAACAGAATTGCGCAGCAGTGGTCGTTGACCAGCTAGTTTGTGTGCGGCAAAGGAAACTTGCGAGGAAGCACAAACTCTTGATTCAATTAATTTCGCCTGGTGCTGTCGTTTCACGTTTGCTCTTGAAAAGTTACAATTAACTAGTTGTTTAGGTATCATGAATTTGAGGCCTTCATTATTTGTTCCTGCACGCTCAGTAATAGCACACGTGAACGGTGTGTGCCAAGCGAGGATTTTCTCAGCCACGCAGGCGCTACAAAATTCTATTCTGAATTCCTGGCTATCTAAGCTCTATTTTTTTTCTCCAAACGCCCTTGCATTTACATTTGATTCTCTTGCTTTTTTCCTTAAACCACAAAAATCATCAGCAATACCTAGTGATACCAGCGTGGTCATTTCATAAGTCATTCGTCAAGTCGATTTAGCATTATCACCCGTCCCTGTTTTGATTGAGGCATTTCGTCGTCAATTCCCTATACGCGATACACAGACACTAGCAACACAAATTGCATCAAAGTATTCATTGATTGCCATTATTTGATAGCTCGAACTAGGTCGGTATCACAAAATTTACATCAATACAAACACCTCCAGAAGCTTTTAAATCAGATCGTCGTCAATAGATTCGTCCACTTGTGTGAGGTCAGATAGCTGATGGATATCTCAACCCATAAAAATGAACTACTTCTTCAAAAACAAAGTTTGGACGCATACTCGGCTAAAATTCAAGAACTAAGTCCTCCTTACTGCCAAATAGAAAAACCTGGAACGCCTTCCTCGCCGTCCCTCACTTCAATCCGAGGCGCTAATTCTGATAATTCTGAAGCATTCAGCGGTGAAACCGTACCTAGCTCCTTCGCCGAAGAAAACCTCAACACCTCTGAGTACACTTTGCCGGTTCAAAAATTGAGAGATTCAGAACTGGACTTGGGCACCGTGACAGAGATGACACCCAAGCCAATTCAAGAAACACAAAAGAAGCACAGCGAAGGCCACGATCAAAACGCAGTCGATTTTGCGCAATCAGACTCAAATAGACAAAGGGAATTTCGTTTGAGCGACGAAATTATCCAAGAACTAGAGTCCAATAAATACCAAACAGAAGTGATAAAACCCACATCACCTAGAGTTACTGCAGCTCGAAAGCTGTCTAGTGATGTTAATAGACACAGGGAATCTTATGAATCGGACCAAAGACCACAACTAAAGCAGTTTCTGAGCTTACGCAGAATTCCCACAAAACTTTGGCACAAAGAAAAGAGCAAAAACTCATCCCGTCGATTGTCTGAGGAGACGGCTCGCAAGCAATCTGCTCAAGAAGCTGAAATTGCCCGAATGAAGCAAAGTTTAATCAAGAAGAATATCCAGAAACGAAATCTCATGGAAGAAGAAACAGTGCTTCTTGGTAATAAGATCAGCGAGGGCCACCAAAATTTTGTCATGGCTTATAATATGCTCACAGGCATTCGAGTGGCTGTCCTGAGGTGCTCGGGAGTCATGAGCAAGTTGACAGACCAGGATTTTAGCACCACTACGAAACTAAAGTTCAACATGGAGGGTAGTGAAGTTACTCCCTCATCAAAATTCGAATTTAAATTCAAAGATTACGCGCCCAAAGTTTTCAGAGAACTCAGAAGCATGTTTGGTATTGATCCTGCTGATTATTTGATGTCTATTACAGGAAAATGTATTCTTTCCGAATTAGGATCTACGGGTAAAAGCGGCTCTTTCTTTTACTATTCAAGAGACTTTCGGTTCATCATCAAGACAATACATCATAGCGAGCACAAGCAACTACGAAGAATCCTCAAAGATTATCATCTGCATGTCAAAAGCAATCCGAACACTTTGATTAGTCAATTCTACGGATTACACCGCTTAAAAGTGAATGGGGGTATGAGAACAATCCACTTTATTGTGATGAACAATCTTTTTCCCCCGCATAGAGATATTCATTTGAAATACGATTTGAAAGGATCCACCTGGGGCCGATACACAAACCTCGCAAAAGAAGGCGAGAAACAACCAGATTTGTCAAGCGTAACGCTTAAAGACTTAAACTGGCTTGAGCGGCAAGATCACATAAAATTTGGACCAGATAAGAAGAAAATTTTCCTTGAGCAGTTGGAAGCTGATGTGAGTCTCCTCAAAAAGATAAATGTCATGGACTACTCTTTGTTGCTAGGTGTACATGACGTAAAATTGGGTAACACTGCAAATCATGCCAAATTGTCCGTGTTCGATCCAAAATCCAATCTTAAGGAAGAGGTATTCAAGACCAATCCAAGAGACATAGACCGCGGGACAGATCTTCCTAAAGATGTTTTCCCGGGACGCTCTAAGTATATTTTTTACGGTCACAACGGGGGGATTCGTGCAACGAATGAAAGCAATGAGCCCATCTCTGAAATTTATTATCTCGGCATCATTGATTGTTTGACAAATTATAATTTCAAGAAAAGGTTAGAGACCATGTGGCGCAGCTTCAATCACTCGAAAAGTACAATCTCGGCAATACCCGCCAGCGAATACGGCGATAGACTCGTGAAATTTATCAAGGAGGGCATCATAAGTGAAAGAGCCAAGACTGCTTGAAGAAGTAATTTAGGCCAGGTATCGCAATGAGGCTAAGGTCATTTCCGAATCAAAGCAATTTATATACCCGGAGAATTATACTCAAAGAAGTCATATTCATAGAAAATATTTGATACGTTTCTAATGAAGTGTAAATGCAAATCACAGGACAAGCATACGGGCAAAAGAGGGTAGGTAGAGGACCGACCCCTCGTAAAAAATGGTAGGATCCTGGAGGGGCTGAGAACAACAGTCGTACTCCATACACGATCGTGCATTGTTTCCTACTTCGCGAGAAAAGGCTGTTCTGAGGCGCTATCCACTGCACCATACCATTAGAACACACCTTGTCCGTATCGGGAAGGTAGTTCACCAGACTGTCACTCCAAAATCAATGCACTTTCCTAGGTTTGTGATGGTACGCATTGAACCTAGTATAGACGAGGAATACCTAGTTAATCCAAGGGGAGGAAACCTCCCATTGCATTCACTTGGTCTATGTAAAAGCTCAAGACGGAACACATGCTTTGTGCACAGCGTTCAGTGAGGGTACCTTAACAACACCTCTGCTTGCATCTCCTGATTGAGCTGTTGTTTGAAGGCCTCATAGCGCCATTACATGGACAGTGGTTAGTGAACGCCCACTTCACTACAAAAGAAGGGGGCAGCCGCATTAGCTTAAAATAGCATCCGAGATATCCATGGTAGTGAGACTTACTAATATGCCCACCAATAACAGATACTCCTCGTTCTAGTCCCAGCACTTAACCATTTTAACAGGTGGAACCAAGTACAGGTATTTACGTTAACTTAGGAATCGGAAATCTGCTCTCAAGAATATGAAATCTTGCATATAATGAAACGTATACGGTATGCAGGCACTACCCGCCCGGTTTGACTCTCGACATATTCTGGCTAAAGTTTGCTTCTCGCCAGTCCGTAGATAGACGCATGCTGGTTCTAGAAACACAATGGATTAGGCCAGGTCTCACTATACAAATTTTTCGACATGAAAGTACCGAATGTTACTGTGAATATCAGTGTTCGTGACATTCGTTTACATAGCGAACAATGAAAATTAAACGTTCTTATAATTTCCCAAAATTTCCTTCTTTGAGTATATACTTACGTGAAATAAATCAGTAATGATTTTTGACGCATGAGCTAAAACTCAGCTGCTGAATGGGATTCTACGACCTACGGTAAAGCGATCCTCAAATTCTATTCGCGAATGTCGACATCTCGTACTGCAACTATAACAGTCATCCAATGCTAAAAATCAGCAGAAAAAGCTTTAAGAAATTCGTCCGATGGGCCTCTGTTGATCAGGCCTCTGTGGCATCAAGATTTGATTCTGCCAAGTATGATACGGGGGATGATGTAAAAAATCTTGGTCATGTGAGGAGTTTGCCCAAACTTGATACCGTTGACGACGTACAACTAGAGGCAATTGGATCACCACCTTCAGCCCTCACCATTGGGGCGCCGCCTTCTTTGCCTGTTTATATTAGAAGACATACACTTTTAACTTTACAAGCGAATCTTGCAAATATTAAACTTTCTTCGAAATTTGTCGATCCGTTCCGAAGGTTTTTCTATGGAAATTTTGCTTCAAGGTTTCAGGAAGTTTTGAGCTCGTCTTCCTTCACAATGATGGTTTCTTCGAATACACCTACTTTATTTCCCGCTGTTTTCAGAAAAACCACGCCAAAGTCTTTCGCTACTGTGTCTGTGGATGGGACGAAAGACTGGGCTTTTTTAAAGCGGGATGCATTACAAGTGTACACGGGGCCTTCCTTAGACATTTCGACACGCAAGTTGCCCTCTAAAATATCGAAGAGGTTAAGCAAAAACCTAAATTTGAGCTCGAGAAAACCCACTGGCTTGTCCAGTTGGTTCAAGCGTGGATTTATTTTTGTACATGGAAGAGGAGCACTTGGTTTGGTAGGAAGCGGACTTGTATACTCAGCAACTATAGCTGAGGGCGAAGAGATTGCCGTGAACAAGAATAGCTTGATAGGAGTATCTGTAAATGGACCTCATGATTTACAGAATTGCGTGATAGAATTCTCAAACCCTGTTACCTATCTGAACATAAAGCTCGTGAATCCTAAACGTCCTATGCATTTGAAGACAGCGAAGGACATTGTCCTAGAAGCAAAATTTTATTACTGGAAAACTCTAAAAGTTACACAGCGCTTAAAACATAAAGTTTTTGAAGAGAACCAGGATTTTGTCCGAGTGATCGGGCCTCGCTCTATTCTTCTTCAGTCCGGCTCTGCTCAGGAACTGTTTGGTAAGTCTTCAGAATTGTCTAGATTGGCAACGCCATTTACCCTAGATACGTCAGCCAATCAGGAAAGCGTGAAGGCCCCCTCGGACTATCTAAATGTTGTTACGGTAGCTCCTGGCGAGAAAGCCACCATTCAGAGCGTTGCAGACTTCAAAAACTCTTTGCATCCCCACGCTAAGCAATAGCATTTATATTTAGTCATAAATTACATTAGTGTTGTTTTTGTAGTGCACTTTAATTCGAATGGGGATAGATTAAATTTGGCTATGTTGATGATGACGATTCTGAAGAGAGCTTTTCGCTGAGTGGATCCAACACAACAAGATCTGGGGACTTCGAGTACATCTCTATCTGCAGTGGGTTCGGTAATGGAAATGAGCGATTCAACGAAGAAGGTATGGATGGCAAAGCTGTTTTATTTTTTCTCCTCCGCTCTTTTTTCTTCCTCTTGCGACCCCTCTTTCTTTCACTCTTTTCATTTCGAAAGTTCTGCTCTGACAGGACTTCGACAGGGCTACGTTCACCACTTTTTGATCCATTAGAAATCAACAGTTCCCATTGACGATCATGTTTTTCCATATTTGCTAAACTTAGCTTTTGACCGTTGTCCTTTATTTTTGAAGATTCAATTGACGAGCCCGTGGATAAATTGCCACTCAGATCATCACTGTCTTGGGAATTATGTCGCGTGCGCGTAGAATTGTCTGAGAAATCGGTGTTCTTCCGGCTATCAGCTCCACTCAGCCCCCGTGCACCTTCTGAGGAATCAAAGACGGATGTTTCTGCTGTTAGTGGTCTTGCTTTGAATGACAAATCTGTGAGATACCCTGATCCCTCAGAATTTGACAACAGGTCAAATTCAGACCGGGATGTTCTGCTTTGTTGTAAGCTGCTCTGTGGTTGACTCCATGTAGCAAAGCCCATGGGTAGATAAGGCTTGGTATTTGCATTTGCAACTTGGGATGATTGTTTTGCGAGGCCTCGGCTGCAGCATGCGCTCACTCTGCAGGGATTTTCCTGGGAATGACCAAGGTGTCGACGTAAAAGTAGGCTGATTAAATTTTCCACTGTCATGGGCGTGCTTATCCTCACTTAATGCCCCCGGGTGTACTGAAACTGCGGGGTTCGAAGAGTATTTGGACATTACCTTAGAAACTGCATCCACAAATTGACTCCATTTGAAAACCTTCAAGTCCTTCTCAATATTTCTTGGTTTTGGGTTATCCATAGCCATAACCGATTTGAAAAGTTCATTTGCTGATTTTCTAGTCACCGTGAATGGCTTTAAGGATTGTAAATTTCTGCGTATCCTGCTCTTTTCTTCAACACTGAAAGTCTCGTTCACTAATGCTTCAAGAACTAAAAGAATATCGACTGAAGTCACCACGCATTCGTTTGCATCTTTCCAGAGAATGCAAGAGATGATAAGCTGATTTGGTTTTCTTGGTGCGCTGCTGGACTCTGCTTTCCTGCTGTCGATGCGAAATGTGGAATTATCTTCTTGAGTCAACTCCAATAATACGAGCCGTCTTCCGCTCTTCACTTCCTCCGGCGTAAGATCTTTAGACAACTCTATGAAATTGGAGTCAATTATCACCCTAATGGGCTTATTAATAGTATGAATATTGTCGCGTATGAAATTTGATGATAATTTGCTTGTTCTTATCAAATTTGACACCGGACATGCTTGAGTATCAGTCATCTCTCGTTTGGACAAGATTCGACTTACGTGCAAGTAGAGTTTGTAGGAGATTCTTCTATGCGTACTGAATGAAGTAGTCAAAATAATGCAGTCTAGAAATCTTTTAGCCTAGCTATTGACTTGTGAGTTCGTCCTTATTTAGTTTTGTCTCAAAATATTGCTTGCTCTTTGAACTGTAAGGTTTTCCAGTGTCTTAAATTGTGGCCAATGCAAATTTTTGTGGCTGGTGCGCATAAAAGTGCAGCAAGAAACATTTAATGCGCGAGCCAATACAATTCGAATACAAGGAAGTATATACACTCCCGCATCGAAAAGGTTACTTGTGTGCCGAAATTTGTCTCACTTTCTGCATGAGAGCAACAAAAAATTCGCCCCAAATGGTTATGAGCACCACCGTAGTCGGCTGAGATGGGGGTTGCGGAGCATTGTTGCTAAGTTTACTTAGTGTACAACCCGAAACGAAGTGAACAATTATCTGAATGTGGGTTGTCGCAAACTCCGAGAAGAAATTTTTGGATTGTATAATATTGAAGCCTAGCGAATGTAATTTCATTTATCACTCACGAATTCAACCCCTTAGTTTTCCAGCTAAGAAATCTTTGCATCGATGCAAGAAATATTACAACGTCAAAATGTCAAGATATCCACGACAATATTCACCACGCTGACTAAGACTTCGATGCAGACTAGCAACACAACAATGAATTCAAGATTTTCCTCATGGGAGTGCCCAAGCTGTTCTTTAAGCATTTGCAATAGATCGGATATGACTTCGAGCCTCTGATTGAGTAACTCGACCCTCTGATTAATCTCTAAGTATCCTCTAGTAGCCTGGTAAATTGGTTCTAGGTGTGGCTCTGCCCACATAAGCTCGGGAGAATCAAGAACTGACCCGTGAAGATTAATGTTGATCCTCAAAATGAAGAGTTCTCCTATCGATTTCATTGTTTCATCTCTGGTCATTTCGACTTTACCTGTGTGAGCAATTTGTTGAGGGATATCATGAGTGTCCTCAATCGTGTTATCGACTAGTTCCTCAAATAGGGAAATTTTCACTGATTGCGCTAGAGCGTGAGAGATCGAAAGTTTCAACATGTAATTCGAGTCGTCCTTTAAAGTTATGAAATCGTTGTAAATTCTTGGCTGGTATGATGTTGTTATGTAGTAGTTGAACTCCTCCACTTGTATGTCCTCTGACGATAGCTTTTCACTTTCAAATTTAGCTAAATCGTCAAGAAATGCTTGTTCTTCTTTTGGTGAGAATCCCCACATGATAATCACACCATACTCGAAAATAAACACATCACTTTTTTTCCCGAACTCGATGTCACCGCCATCATCGGCCAACCGAATGAGCTTTTTAATGTCATCATCGGAATCACTTCGCCAGTCTTTGTAAGTGAATGGAGTATAGAGACACTCATCAAAGAGTTTCGGAGATGTATTGTGTATCCTTTTTCTATCTTTTAACCATCTTAATAGATCCTTCATTTTGTAAGACCCACAAGTGCAGTAAGCGGTAACTCTTGGAAGAAGATCTCTATGCAGTTTTCCTAATATTTCAGCATCTTTTCGAGCAGGTCTGTCCGTTATTTTTGTCACTTGAGAATAAACGCCACCACCGGTACTGTTAGTACTGTCGGCAGATTGGGTATCAAAGGTTGGATCATGTGAATCTAAGTTGGGATCCACCGGTAATAGTTTGAGCTTCTGGCTAGTTCTGCTAATTCTTTGCAAACCTATTTTAGGCAGTTGTGATATTCTGGATCCTGTTTTATTGGCTTGAAGAGTAGCTCCCAATCTTTCGTTTCCGTTCGGCCCTAAGAGGGAACTGCGTTCTGTTGGGTCAACCATAATGTTTTGTCACGCCTCAAAGCAGCGTTCGATACCTAAAAATCAGTCTTGCATATCACGTGATGAATGTAGCACTTTCTGAACATGTTACTTTGGCACACATGTACATCTCTCCCAATCGCTTTTCTTACATGTATTACTTGGTTGCAATTCCTTTTCATTGTATTTTTTTTTCTGCTTGAAACCGAAATCTTGATTCGATGTGTTGTTGTTATGTGTAATTTATCCGCAGGTGTAGTCATTTAGCATCTCATCCGTACATCTCATTTCTTTCGAAAAGATGAGATGACCTAAAAAAAATATTCATACTACACCCAATGGACTATGGTTCGGCCCGCCCACAAATCCACAGAATCTAAAAAGAAGCATGCTTTCAAATCTTTCAAAGAAAGAGTAGATACTCTTAAAATCGAGCCTAGTAAAAAGTTGAATACGAGAGCGTACGACAATGTTGAAACTTCTCACTTTTTGGTCATTTTGCAGCATTGGAAAGAATTGAATCTCAGTGAGAATTTCACAGATCTCTTGACTGATATCGAAAGCGTCTCTCAGACATTGCCACAAATTATACATCACCAAGAGAAAATTTTTAATTCATTACTCAAGCATATCGAAAAGAAAGATTTAAATTCAATGCAGCCCTTGTTGGAGCTTGTCACTCAGTTCATTCATGATCTAGGTCCCGACTTCATGCCTTATTATATTACATACTTGAGGATGATCCTCAATTTGACTCAGGATTTAAATATGAACGACTCTAAGAGCATGAAAATTTCGGCAACAATGTTAGAATGGGCTTTCAACTCTATGGCATTCGCATTCAAGTATTTAGCCAGGAGTCTCGTCACTGATTTAAAGCCAACCTTTTTGGAAATATTGCCGATTCTAACCATAACGAAAAATAATTACGTGTCAAGGTTTTGCGCAGAAGCTTTTTCATTTTTGGTTAAAAAACTGAAACAAGAAGTGCTCGAAGATTTAGTTGATTTTGCATTTTTCGAGCAAAGTTCGGAGCTTGAAAAAAACCCTTCTTACAGAGAGTCGTTGGTGATTCTTTTTAGCGAGTCCATGAAAAACACGTCAATGACCTTCCATTCAAAAGCAAGCTTGCTTTTGTCCGTATTAATTTCAATTGCTCTTGATAGCGCAAAGGGTGGAGATGCTCAAGTCAGTATAGTGTGTGACACAGTCTTGCAAGTTTTACAGCACGGCTCACGTGACTCATGTGAAACATTTTTCAATCTTTGTATGGGTATTTCCGAAAATGTTGTCAAGGTCGCTGAATCACATAGTCGCCTTGGATATATTTTAAATTTGTTGATAGCGATAACATTTGCGGACTTCGGAAACAAGGTACTGGACTTGCCTCGCTTGTTGGAAGTGGTAAAAAAACTTCTCTTCAAAGCAGAACAGCTCCTCATATCAGACAAAAACTTACCATTTTCATTGTTGGCATCAACTGCTCACCTCTTTGCAGTTATTGTTAGAAATTCGGACCTCCGGAACCTCAATAAAACCTTTCATTTCATGGCAGATTATCTATCATCCAGAGCTGATTGCCGTTATTTTTTAGGCTTTTGTGAGCTTTTAATACCGAATTCCGAAGATAAGTTACTTGGATTCGGAATCGAAAAATATCTCCAATCTATTTTCAGTAAAGTACAGAATGAAGAGGGAATGCTCTGTATTGCCAGGTTCTTGATGAAGTTTGAGGACCGTTCTGAGCTCAAATTCGCAAACATTTTTATTCCAGCCGATGTACTGAAGCGGCTTGTGACATCGATTACATTAGGTGCTCAGAATTTAGATGACTCTAGCTTAATTTCTCTTTATTGGAAATTAAGGTTAGCCTCCTATTTGCCGCCCAATGCTCTCGAATTCGACTCAATTTTGAATGTGTTGAACAATTTGGAGTCCTCTCAACTCACAAACACTGTTTTACTTAGTGGGACGAGAGGTGCCCTTTTAAGGCTCGCCATATCAGCCACAAGGGGCCAGCCGGCTACGCTTCCTAGAATATTTGACATTTTTAAAACCACGCTCGAGATATCCAAGCAGTCAATTGAGTATATTTCAAGTTTTCAGACTTTATTCGAGTCATGGTCTGAAGGTAATACTTACCTCATTAAAGCTGACCTCGATTTCATCTACACTCAACTTGCTTCTAACCTAAGTGCCCCAAACAAGGGTCTTAGATTCACCACGATTGATTGCTTATCGTCTATTTACAAATGTGTTGGTGCCCAATTTCCTTCATTTTTGATCAATATTCGAGTCATCGACCAAATACCTCTTGAAGTGAGTAATGCGAATGACATCAAATTAAGGATACGTGTTTTGTTCGATGAATTTGTGAATATGGAGCACAAACTGCATGAAGAGAAATATATGTTTGTGAATTTTGTTATTGGCATTTTGTCTGACAACTTTCGTCCGTGCTGGCTATCTGTGTACCAGTGTCTTCCCAATCTTGCGAAGGCCGGGTGTTCAGAATTGATTTGGGAAGTTTTCGTGAAATTTTTATGTCTAAATTACAGAGAGCAATCTGACGTGTGTCTCAGCCAACAGCCCATGTCTATCGACGTTGCAGATTCAGATGGGAGTGTTATTCAAACCTCTGATGAGAAACTAAGCAACAGTATCAAGATTGCCTCTTCAACTATCTACAAATGTGCTTCGGAATATGAAGCATCTATCTTCGATACATTTGAAGAAAAATCTTACCAGCATTACAAGTCAAATATGAGAAATAGGGTCATTTCGGCTTTACAGGCAACTCAGTTTGTTGCTGAAATGCATGGAACTCAGCTCATTCAAATTGTGAAGGAGTTGTATGACTTTTCAGAAGATGAATTTGACGAAGGAGCTGACTGGTCGGCAAAAGATAAACTTCAATTGCTCAGCACATTTTCCAAATTCAAGAATTTGAAGAAGGTAGAAGGAAATGACATTCTATTCACACTCGTTTTAGAGAATGTCTCATCTAAATTACCGGAAGTACAAAAAGAGTCACTTAATATCATTTTTGCCTGGAAAATAGTGGAGATAAACAAGTATCAAGACAATTTGAGAAACTTGCTTGATGACAGGTTATTTCGTGATGAGTTACAACTGCTTTTGGCACAAAGTTCCGACTCAAAAATCGAAGATTCTGACAGAGTTCATGTTATGCCAATTGTCTTACGAATTCTTCATGGTAGGGCTAAAGGTGCAACAAAAAGTAATAGCAAGAACGGCAGAAAATTTGCAATAGCCTCCGTTTTGCCAAATTTACCGGATGAATATATCCTTCAATTCTTGTCGATCACTGCAGAAAAAATTTCCGTCCTCGATACCAATATGTCGAAAGAACTCACGTCTTTCACTAACAGAGATTTCCGCAACATGCAAGGATACCTCAATATGTTGTTTGAATTATACATCGGATTGGGATTCAAGCATGCAAATTTGCTCAAAGAGACTATTAAGCCTCTAGTCTTTATTTTGATTAGTGCTCAGCAAGTCGTTGATACATGCACTGACAACGATTTATTGATGAAGCAAGCAAAAAGTTTAAGGCAGAGTGGATTGAAATGTCTTGACCATTTCTTTAAGATTACTTCGGGTTCATACGATTGGACTCATGAACTGGAATTGATATACAACGCAATTGTCAAACCTAGGCTAGACAACTTTGCACAAGAAAATTTGCAACAACCTTCAGCATTATTGCAAGTCATTCTCGGGTGGATAGGAACACCATCCCTTTATCGCTTCTTTTATTACGACAACTTTGCTCCAGTGGAAGCATTGATGAGCTTGCTTTCACACCCGTTATGCAAAGATGTTGTTCGCTCCGAAATTTTAGACTTCTGCATTTCTGCATTCACTAAAAAGGCCGTGAATGATGAACAATTTGCTACTGTTTTGGCGATGATAGTGGACTGTTTGCTTGTTGTGTTACCCGAAATTATTGAGAATTCTGCTGAAAGAGAAATAAACTCTCGTTCAGCAACATTATTGTTACTTGTCATTGAGGGTAACTTTGTCTTTGACCAAAGTTTCATGAAAAAATTGGTCAATTCCTGCGTTGCGGCTCTTGACAAACCTCCAATGCAGATAGCATCCAAGGATAGAATAAGTATTCTTCTTTCCCTCGTTCCTATTATCGATCAACTCGACTGCCCATTTGAAGACATTGAAGGACTTTACGAATGTGCCTCAAAGGCTCTTCAATCATGTGTGGAACGAGATATGAGAGAGTGTCTAGTCAAATTATTTGTGGCAATCGGTTCAAAGTTTACAGCTTACAGACAGCTTGGTGATTTATTGTCTGACCTTAATTCCTACTCTGCCACTAGATTATCGGAACTTGATTTTGAAAGAAGATTACAAGCTTTCAAGACTATCAATGAAGAAATTAGTACTCATCTCGCTACACATCAATGGACTCCTATTCTTCACTGCTGTTTGTTCTTCATGAATGATTCTGATGAGTTTGTAATCCGTTCAAGTGCTGCTTTCACAATAATTCGTTTCATTGACTGCTTAGTCGAACAATCTTCTTTAGAATCTGATGGTGGGTCCTTCTTACTTCACTCCGTGATATTGCCTCAACTAAGATTAGGAATCAAGAAAGATTCGGAAGCTATTAGAGATGGCTACATCCGAGTTTTGTCACATTTGGTCAAAAAATACACTCTCACCGATGAGTTCAATTCCATGAGAATTTTATTGTCCGATGACGAAGAGTTTGACTTCTTTAAGAATTTCACTCATATTCAACTATCCAACAGGTTGAATGCAATCAAGCAGATCCAAAAATTCAAGTCGCATCTTAGTCCCGATGCCATTTTTTATTACATTTTGCCTATGACGGAAGTTTATCTAGCTACTCAAGAAGAAAGATTACGGCCGCTTCTGCATGAGACTTTAATACTTTGGTCTTTTTTGGTGAGGTCATTGAAATGGGAGCATTTCAGACAATTGTTCAGACAAAAAATCACAGCAGTAACAAAAGCTTCTTCTCATGATATAAAAGATGCTGTGCAATGTGCAGTCACTTTATCGGGAGGGCTAATCGAGTCTATCAAATCTCTGAGGCAAGAAAACAACAATATGATTGAGTGCTTTAAAAATTTGCCCCAGGACACAATGAAATTAGACAAGCAAATCATGAATGAATTCTATAATCCAATATTCAAAGTTTTGAAGATCAAAGATGATACCACCATGAAAGCTCGTTTGGGTTTGCTTGAGGCCGCAATCAACTGTCTTCTTTGTGTTTCAGACAAAGTGGCCGAACCAGCAATCTCGGGCACTTTGACTACTACTTGTCAAAGCTTGAGATCAAAGTCTCAAAGTATACGAGATACAGTCAGGATAAATTTGAGTAAAGTTTCGTCGATATTGGGACCGAAATATTTTAAATTTCTCGTGAAAGAACTTCGATCTGCTCTCAC
The DNA here is from genome assembly GCA_002370295.1 of Metschnikowia bowlesiae. Lineage (NCBI taxonomy): Eukaryota > Fungi > Ascomycota > Pichiomycetes > Serinales > Metschnikowiaceae > Metschnikowia > Metschnikowia bowlesiae. Next base: position 116,683 of record NLAK01000017.1, on the reverse strand, counting down.
AAGAGGATCGCAGATTCATATTTTGAGCTATACACTTCATTCTGTTATGGAGGCTGCAAAAGAAAATTTCATTTGTGGAGACTTAGATGAATCAGCGCCACTCATAACAAGTGTTATTATGGAGGATATTTTTGGTGCCACAGGGAGTGAAAAGGATGCAGAAGGCTATACCAGTAGAATGAAGGAAGTTAAAGCAAAGACTAGTTTTCAAACAGGTCAAATTCTTTCGTCTTTAATAAGCTTGCCCCAATTTCATTTTCTACTTGAACCGATTAAGTTGCTATTGAGTGAAAACCTTCCCTTAAAAACAAAAAAGAAATTAGACGAATTGATTCAATCTTATTCTACTGGTCTCCAAAAGAATCCAAATTCCTCTAAAATTGACATCCTAGTACTATGCTACGAACTACACACACAGTCATTGGATGAAGTCAACAACACGCGCTCAAAAGAGACGAAGAAGACTGATGAGCATTATCTTGTCAAGTTAAATTCCAAAGCCACGGAGATTAATTCAGACAAATTGCAAGTAACACATACCATTCAAAGATTAAGCTTCGCTTTATTGAGATCTGCTTTGGTGAAACACGATTCTTTGCAAACAGTGTCAAATTTAGATGGCTTATTGCCTAATATTGAAGCAAGTTTACAATTCGAGGATGAACAACTATTGGTTTCTGTGTACAGAGTTTTGGACATCATTGCGAAAATACCGTTTCCACAATCCAAAGATGAGTTTTTCGAAAGAACAGCACTGCGAGCATTCGATATTATTCAGAATATGCCGTCTACATCTAATGAACTTTGTCAGGTTTGCTTGCGATATCTAGCTACCATCGTGGCTGACAGAGTTACAATTAGAGTAAGTGACACCGCCATGAAATACTTACTCGTGAGAATTATGCCCGATTTGGAAGATCCTGAGAAGCAAAGCCGGGCTTTCAATTTTTTGAAAGCTATAATTTCTCAACATGTCATGTTTCCAGAAGTTTACGAAATAATGGAAAAGGTTTCAACTATAATGATTGTCAATCACAACAAGAATATTCGGGATACTTCTAGGAATTTATACTTCAAATTTTTGATGGAGTATGAACACAACTCATCGAAACTCGACAAATCTTTCAAGTTCTTGGTTAGTAATTTGGAGTATCCCACAGAGTCTGGAAGACAATCAGTCTTAGAGATCATGCATTCCATTATTCAGAGCTCTCCGCCCCTGCTTCTTGAACAATTGTCTACAAGTTTTTTCGTTGGTTTGGCTAATATAGCTGTTTCTGATGACTCTCTGAAATGCCGTGAAATGGCATCAATCCTCATCATAGAGTTATTCAAGAGGGTGAGTCAGAACAAATTAGTGTCCATGGAAAACTTTTGCTTCTCGTGGGTTACTCAAGACACCAACATTCTTCTCAAGAGGTGCGGTCTACTTGTTTACAAATTATATTTATCGTGCAGGGGTTTGGGTTCTAATTTGAAACTTGACGCTGCTACATACAAAGTAGTTGAGGGTGTCATTTCCACTGCGAAAAAAGGATGCGAACAGTCAGAATTTGATTGGGAAATGATTTATACTGCCATGAATGTATTTGCATCAATGTGCGAATACTGTGGATCGGAGATCTTCTCTAAGAGATATGAGGATATGTGGACTAACTTAATGGAGGCCTTATTGTACCCGCATAGCTGGGTCAGATATTTGAGCTCCCGCTTGATAGGAATTTTTCTAGACAACTTGGATAACATTTCGTTTGAAATTACTGACGATCAAATCCAATCTACAGCATACCGATCAGTCAGGCAGCTTAATGCGCCAGACATTTCTCAAAAGCTAGCGCAACAAGTGGTCAGAAATCTCATAAAAATTGTGAGAAGATGGGAATCCAAGAAAACGTCCTTTCACGAAATCGATGATTCGGAAAACCTATTGTCTGATGATGAAAAATCTCTGCATGTGATGGGCACTGAATTCGTGTTGTCTAGAATATGTTCTTTGATGAGACAGAATATTTCTGAGAATGACTTTGTTGCGAAGCTGGCAGCCATCCAGCTCGGCGCCATGATATCACAGGTCGCGAGTATAGAAAGGTTAACAGAGTTTGCTCAGCAGTTGATTCTTGCGCTATCCGTGACACTCGAAAATGCAGCAAACAATCGAGAGCTACAAGCCATGGCAAAAGAGTGCTTGAAGATATTGGAAGATAAATTGGGAATAATGAAATTCGGAGAGATTTACAATTCCGCACGCAAACAGGTGGATGAGAGGAGATTGGTTAGAAGGGCCTGCAGAGCAAAAGTGACAATCAATTCTCCTGAAATGGCTGCAAGACAGAGAATAACAAATAATGAAAAGTTGAGACATAAGAGGAAGCGCCATCGCGATGAAATTGGTCGTCATAAGTCTAAGAAAAACCGTGCTTCAAGTTAGGTTGAAAAAAAGTTAACAATCCGTTATTATAGTCGTTTTAAGCCGAATCCGTAATATTTTGAAAAAGAGTACAGCATATGTATTAAGCGCCCATGTAAATTTATGGCAATAAATCTGTATTCTTGACATATAGCATTATTTGATTTTTAGGGCTATTCGTCTTTCAAGACTTTTTGAAAGCATCATGAGCATCTTCGGCATCAGGCATATTTCCATGAGCTGAACTGTAAACTGAGTTTGATTTTCCTACTTCTTGTGGCACTTCATCATGAGGATTTTTCTGCTCAAAAGTTTGAGTTTCGAGATTCGGCCGATTGCGGTGATTCACTTGAGAATCATCATGTATTGCCTTCGAAGAGTCCGTGTTTTCTTTCTTATCCTGTTGATTCAAATTTTCTGAAGCCTCGCCCTTCATTTCAAACATTACTCCAGTGTTCACACTCTCCCCTTTACCATTGATCGTGCCTTCATTTGATATCTTCGGTTCGTAATAGTTACTGGTTCCACCCCTGTGATCATTATAATAAACACTGACTTCATCAGAATCCAACTTGGATTTGTTCCCGTTTATGTTCATGTCGGGAACCTCATTTAGATTTCGCTTCTTGTTGCTATAAATTTGCATCTCCAGTTGATATCTCTCTCGGTCTTCTAAGAATAGTTTCCAGTATGGCATACGCTCACTTTCATTCATTCCTCTCCAAATCTCTGTCAATACTTTGGGAAAGTCAACTATTGGTTGTCCTGGATTTTTTCTTTCGATATCCGCTCTGATGTTCTCCCTTTCCCTCTCACAGAACATCAAATAGGCATTAGTGGGCCTCTTTGGCATACCGGGATCTCTTAAATCTTTTTTCAGTGAGCTTGAATTTGAGGTTTCTTTGGGCATGGCAGACTTGTGTTCCTCAATACATTGAAATTTTGGCTCTAAGTCTTCGTTTAACATTAGAGGGTTCCTTAATTCAGAATCAGTAAAGCCTGACACCTCTTTAGTAGCGAGCCTCGATTCGAGCCTTTCCAAAAGAATAGTGTATTCGAGCCTCAATCTTCTTATCGAATATCTGGTTCTCGATAGTGCTAGAGTTGAGATTTCGTTACTCTCTTCAACTTCAGCAATTCTTTTGCGCAACTCATTACACTTCTGCTTGAATTTTTGCTCTTGACATTAGCATCCATATTTCTGAATATAAAACACAAACAAACATACCCTCGCTCTCAGGGGCGGTGTCCTTAATGTTTACCATTTCCAAAACAAGTATTCTTGAAGGCGAGTATCCGAGCGAGAGACATCTTGTGTGTCATATGCAGTAGCATTAGGGAAGCTACATTTTATATCCTAAAATTCTTGAAGACTAACTAAAGTTCAAACGACATCTAAAATCAAATCCTTTTTTCACTTCCTTTTGAATAGCACGTCATACTCGATTCGAATTAGTGCGAGATAAAATTTCGAAATCAGAGAGCAAATCATCAGCGTCCGTCACGCTGACTAAATCATAATCTTCCAATTTAAGCAGAGGGTTTTCAGAAGGCTCTGAATCTTCTTGATTTTGCTTATTCATGGGATCAGGTAAAACTAGAGCGTGTAGTGGCCTAATGACTTCATCTGGTTCGAGGCAAGAGGAAGTGACCTTGGTGCAAGTTTTCGGGATGTCGGAAAAAGAGCTGTCGTAATCAGTCTTGGATAAAATGATGATTCCCCAATTATTCCCGGAATTAAGCTGCGTTTTTCCCAGAGTGAACCCCTTGCGCAAAAAAGTTTCAACGGGAAAGTTAAATTCAGAGCTATTGATCCTGACATTTAATTTAACAAATCTGCCTGGCTTAACCAAATGAATCTGCTCTATAAATGAGGATGAGACTGCGCCATTAGCACATTTCACATCAAACCTGAAGCCATTGATGTCGATATTGCGTTTGCTCGTATTCTTTATTATAGCGAGCGCTAATGACCTTCCCAAAGGTTTAAGACTAAGCTCTAACAAAGCTAAATTTGTGTTCTGATCGACACATTCATTTTCATCTCTGATAGGTGCTTTGCTGGCTATGATCTGTTTACTACATCCTTTGACAACTTCGTGACCATTGGTATCTGTGATGTTCCCCTCGATTGTAAGTTGTGAGACCTCACAAATGTTCTGTTGACCTTTTGGATAGTTCCCGCTATTTATAGAGATTCCTTCAGGAACAGAGTCCAATCCCCATTTTTCCACATCATTGGGAGAATCAAACGCAACCATGGGATGGTTTTTCTCGTGAGATCCAAACACCTGTCCGGATGAAAAACAGTTGGAGCAAAGATCATAGTCATCGCACACTGTGCATTTATATCTCACGCCTATAATCGACTTGGAACCAAAAGAATTGCAAGCGTCGCATGAAATATGTTTGTGTAGGTACTTAACAGATGAAGAGCCTAGATATTCACTCTCTTCTTGAAGTGTCTGTACTGCATTTTTTCTTGAACCCGTGGACTTTTCAAATACTGTTTCAAGAGACTCGAACAAGATGTTTAGCAATTTGAAACCACACAATCCGTCGACTGTGTCTGCATGTCTCATACCTGTGAAGATTAACATCTTTGCTCTGCCTTTCAATTTCAAGCTTCTCTTAAATTCTTTGAATTCATTTTCTGTATTTAAGGACACAAAATTATTGTGCCTCTTTGACAAACGCTTAACGTCGAAAAGCTCCATACCGCTCACCCCTGTATCGCGAAAGATGAAACGAAGTAAATCCGACTTGGAGTCTAAAACAGGATTCTCATGAGGATTCCATTCTAACGTTTTATTCTCGACGCCTGCATCCGAAACTATAAAGACACTGAGTGACATTTTGCGATTTTCCATTGTCTATGCCACCAAGAAGTAGTGCGATAAGGAACACGATTTCATCTACATACTGCATGCCAGCTGTCGCAGCAATGTGGGGTATCCCGAATTCATCACGTGCAAGCAATCATCAAAATTTTCCACAATAATTTTTCATACCTTTTCGACTTTGAATCGCTTTCAGGCTTTACACCCGGTAGTCAATGTTCAGGTGTGTCTGTTTAATCGCTGCATTAAATCTTTTTTGCAAGTTCACTGATGCGCGTGTGTCTCTGAACTCGCATGTGATCTCTGTGATGAAAAAGTGCACTTGCGAAAAACCCCGGTTCACCCAAATAACACTTTCATTATGGCAGTTCGCTTAAGACAAAACAATTTGAAGCTCTCTGGCGTTGTTACTAGTGCTATTGTAATAGGAGGTAGCATGCTTCTTTTCAAAACATACCCTCATATCAAAGCAGTGTTCAAATTTAGTTCTCAAGAGTCAAAACCTAATTTTGAAGAAGACAATACCCCTGTGCCAGCAGAAGATGACATAGAATTTGAGGGTCATCATATTCATGAGTTAAATTCTGCATCTGATGCGAAAAACTCGAATACTGATTCAATTAGGGCCATTTTAGTTGAGGTATGTATTAATGGGATGCAAATTTAAAAAGACAATACTAATTAGTTTAGAAAGAGATCAATCCTCCACCCAATGCCACTTTTGAGGAGCTTGTCGCCATACTTGAATCTTCCAGATAGAATGTACCGCTCATGAGTCAATATGCTTCCTGCCATGTAAATGATAAATTTTTCATACTCTTAGCAATTTAGTGTCAACTCCTTGGGCAGTAAAATGTGCATGAAGTACTACATATGAAAGATGATTATATTGATTAAATAATTCCCCTAATGGTAGGTTCGAAGGAACAATTACTAGTTATTTTTGTCACTCCATTCTTTTAATGCATCCTCAAAAATTTTTCTGGTCAAGCCTTTTTGATAGTCAGATATGTAAGCGAAGTTGCAATTAATGGACTCAACATCACGATTTCTGGCTTCATCATCAAATAAAATCACGCCTCCTGCACGAAGGTCTCTCGAAAGTCCCAATTCTTCAATGGCTCTAGTTATATGTTTGATTTTTGTTCCCTCGCCCCATTGCAAAGAGTCAAAAAAATCTTTTAAAGGCTTTCCGTCTATCATGAATAAGGAAAGCACTTCTTGTGCAATCCTTGGTGTGGGTGTTCTGCTTGCTGCTATTATTTTAACATCATTTTCCTTAAGCTCTCTGATTATTGACATCACGTCCGGAAACAATGACATATTGAAGCCCGAAGCATCCACAACTACTTCGTCGCTTACTCTTGTAAGTGGTGGGTCAACATGATAATCACACCACCATGGCCACAACGTATAATCAAGATCAAATACTACCGCAGCAGGGTACCAATACCTAGGCATAATTTATTCGAATCTATAATGTGTGGGAGTTCGCATTCAAAAACTTGATGCGAATTGACGTTTAGATGCAAGATCATCCTCGTACGCTTGTAGGATGAGAACAATAGCTACAAAAATTTTGTTTCGAAAAGTCACATCATTGTTCAGGTCTAAATTTGTGCCCGCATCAACAAAAATAGAGAACGTAGATGTCATTCGGGTGCGGCTGAACACAACTGGGGACCCTTTGTGTTCAAACTTACCGAGCTTAGTTGTAGACATGAAACTTGACCGGTCTGTAGAAGAAAATTTGATTGGAAAGAGATTGCGGAGTTGACTTCCAAGCAATTCATTAGTTTGGCTTACTTTGCGATCTGGCCCTAAGTTATCTGTTAAGCTTACCTGCTTCGGCCCCAAAAGAAACAATTCATAGGCGAAATAATCAGCATCGAAAAGTTTGCCTTTGGCTTTGATAAACCTGAACCTTTCATTGTAAATTTGAAAATCTACAATGGGAAGGCGAGAATGTAAGATTATAATGATCTCCTCATTTGAAATTTGTAGTCTATACCTGTGATAGCCCAAATATGAGTTTTTAAAGACTTCAGCAATATGACGATTATCGACTTCTTCGTAAAGTCGATCATTTGCTTCTGGGCAGGGCAAGCAAATGTAAATGCTCAAATAATTAATTTCGCCAATCTTTGCTTGATACTTTCGTCGGCAAAACATAAGAGGCAACCCAATTGACATGTTTTGCTCAAGTTTAGCTGTCTTGAAAGTTGGATTTGACTTACCCAATTTCTTGTACTCTTTATACATTCGCATGCTTCTTTCTGAAGTAAAGACCTTCCTGTTGCCATCTAAAATGCTGTCGCAAATCACAAACGTTTGTTCGACTTGCGACAAGCAATAAGCTGGCGGACTGTGGTTCATCTCTTCTTTCGTAATTGTTAGTGATGTCGAACGCTTCTTATGGCCACAAGAACACAAAGCCCTATACAAGACGCGCTTTTAAGTTATACACAGGAAATAAATTTGCAGAGGATAATGTTTCGCAAGCACTTCTCTTGGCCTGCACATTGTGGATCTCTGACTTCAATGATGCTGGTTATATGCGTATCAAAGGCATGCTAATATTTACGCCTAAGAATGGTCATGATAATATATTCCTCCCAATACTAAACTAGGGCTTCAGTGATTGACCACACAGAATCAATACTTTTGTCAGTCCGCGCTCCCGCTTCTCTATTTATACCTGACCGGGCAGAGTTTAATCTCCGCTCATTGGCCTGTCACATGATAGAATGCTCCAGTCCAATCAGAAATGACGGAACAGATGGCCTATCTGCACTCCTGATGTACGGGTCGCACCTCACATGCATCAGCATCTCTGTACTATTATGTACGGACGTAGCTCACAGTGCAACAGATAATTTGCAGCATTTAAACTAGGTGCACGTGGTATGCCATAGATAAACCATGGACATGAGTCCAGTGAAAATTCAAGTGAACCACCAATGAAGTTTATACAATCGTAGAGATAAGTGCAAAATTCTTCATCAGTTGCAGTTACACTTGTGTAGTTTGTAGTGGATCTGGTATCTTAGGCAGGCCAACTCACTTGCTTGCTAACCTTCCTTGCGTACTCGCGCGTACCGTTGTACTTGCTCGATCTGAGGCCTTCAACACAATTCGCCCGTCGAAGAAGTGAGTGTGTTTCACGAAACTATCAAACTATATTGTTAAATTATATTCGTGTCAATATTGGTCACTACCTAAATTTTGTTTCAAGATTTTTTGTTTCTTTATTTTACAGAAGGACAACGTACTGCAACCATTTGTCACGGTGGTTCGAATAACTTTTGCAAAACACTATCAGAACAAAAAAGATCACTGTAATGAAAACCTATTAAAAGGACACTGGCAAAAAGATTCGTACCAAGACTGGATGCGACCAGCTCCGCATTATATTCTGAACTTTTCATAAGAGTTCCATTCGTTGACTTTTCTATCCCTGATAAACAAATCGATTATTCGAATAGACAAACAACAAAAACTTTTAATCAGTACTGGCATATGAAAATACGTTTTTCGACAACACTTGCTAAATTAAGTTCAGCCACCCAGGGATGACTAAACAGTACGGTTATGTTTATGAAATAATACGATAGGAGGGATCTGATATACCAATAGTTCCAAAGCTTCGATATTTCGCCATTAACAACACCGACAGAGCAAAATGGCACTGGCGTTCAACTCACCAAAGATTAAAACTAATAGGTCAGACTTAAACACAGTGGAACAATGATGCAGTTGATTATCAAGCTTACGTAAGGATGGAGTGCAAAGCGCCTGGAAAAATCATATTTAGTTACTCATGATAATTTTCACACTACACGCAAAACGTGTTTATACAATGGTCAACAGATGAAAAATCTGCACGTAACAAGGCACAGCCTAAAGAACAGACAGCTGAGCGGTACTATTGGAATTTATGAAACGGTCACCGCGAAAAGATGATAGGAAAACAGATCTTGTTTGATCACTTTTTTACAAGCCCACATTAGAAAACTAACAGATTCATATTTTAAGATTGTCCGTAAAAATGTGGAATTGCATCGAACTATTGAGGTCGAAATAATTGGATGAATTGCATAAAGATCTTATAAGCCCTCTCTTAATAGTGGTGTCGATATATTAAGAAAATACGCAGCGAAGCATATATTAGTTATTTATTAACTATATATTTTTAGTATTAGTTAATATTATAGGTATATGAACGTTCAACGACTATGGAATAAAGATTAAGACTCTCGAAGTGAGGAGAATATAATTTTGGCTTAAGGTGCCAATATACTTAATGAAGTCAATACTATAAAATTTTAAGTGTTTGCACAACCCCCACGGCACATGTAACTTGAAATGCAGGTGCTTCAAACATTCTTGCAAACCTACCTACACTTTGAGGGTAAAATACGTTTGACGAGAATAGAGTCAGGAACAACGATTATTCACAAAATTGGGTGAGAGAATTCGGTTATCATGGATGTCATTCCAGAGGTTTCAGTTTTAACATTTTTTTCTGACGTGACGACCGTTACTACGTTGTTCATGTTAAGATACAATATTAAGTCTATACACGGCCGCATATCTGAACTAACTACACACACCCTGTTCGACGAATCAAGGCAACTTATATACTACTCAACACTCGATTTGCAAAACGAGCAATTCCCAACCGAGCCGACGCTATATGTATTGGTAGTGGGCTGACATGAAATGATTAGTTAGTAGCAAGCGCATAAAAGCTTTGGGATAATTCCGAGAAGTATGCGGGTTGCAAAGGTCCCTACGCTCATGTACTTTAAATATACTGGGAGGATACAGAATTCAAATTCCAAGGATACGTTACAATGCATTGACGTTTTAATACTGTAGACTTCACCCATATGGGTTAGGACTCATGAATGCGGCCTCACCCTGCGCAAAGTTTAGTCTCATTTTTGTTCGATGAATTATCGATCTACTTTATAACTCCAATCGATTATACAGAGGTACAAATTTTTCTGTGGACTTACACACCAGACACCTTAACTTGTATTTAAATTTTCGTCGAATATTATGTACTAGTGGGGAAGCCTTGGAAGCGCGAGAGTGAAGTGTAATTGATCTTTAGAGACATAAATATGAGCAAGAGATCGCTGCAATTCCTCAAAAATATGACTTAAGTGTCGAAGACACACAATGCAAAGCCATCCCAGAACGATTCTTCGAATATAAAATCCGGAGAGAGGTGGCGTAAAATCCCGAGAACAGGACTAGAAAATCTCACCGGAAGCGCATGATGCTGGAACCACTATAACACGATAAGACTCAAAGATATACAAAATTGAAACCGGCTGTACTTTACTTCCTTCTCGTGTCTTGAAATAATTTCTTAAGCTTTAATTTTTGTGACGACTTCTTAAGAGGACAAGCATTATACAAATTACACATAAAAGTATGGTAAGCCGAGCTTAGCTCTGAATTTTGTGATGACTTCATGTACTGTTCCTTTCCAATTCACGCTTGTGAGTGATTATTAAGAGGTTGATAACTTTTATTCTTGTTTTCTAATGGTCGGAATAAGTGAATCTAGGCTTTGTTTCATGAGTGTGGATTTCACTCCAGTTTATTAATTAATGTTCTTAAACTATACAATCCAATTAAATTACTTGTAGGCCCATACACTATAACGAGCGTTTTTTTCGTGCGATCTACTGGGTGCCTAGTATTCTCTGGTCCGCCATGCATGCATGTGGCCAGCTCACTCAGTAGTACAATTTAATAGTTGATCAATCTTTCAGATAGTTGGCTCCGTACATGCAGTGGGAATGTGATTTACAGGGTTTCTCAACGATTCGATCTAGTGCGCCAAAAATAACACGAAACCTTTTGTCGCGGTGGTTTGAATAGTTTCATAGCATTAGATTTATGACTTTTCTGAAACCACTGTACCTTGATATTTCGTTCGTTGAATTCATAATTAGAAATTGGTTTTCATTCAATTTCACGCGAGTTGTCAAATTTCAAGAAAGAGAAGTACCGCTGAATCGTGCATGGATTGCATGAAGTTCTTCGATGTGGAATCGAATGAGTTTGCGCGATGTCTTTAGTTCAATCTTCTGAAATTATAAAAAATTGTTCCTGCTTTTGAGATGTGCCGACCTTCACTTGGCGTCCAAAAAAATCAATATCAATATCAGAGTAGTGGGGAGGTATCTCTTCACCTTGATCTAGTAGTTTATCTTTCGTCGAACTTGAGACCCCGTACTGTGGTAGAGATGCCAAACCACGTTGGCCAGCAAACTTACGGTCACTTGTAGAAAAAAATCCATACTTTCTGACATTAGCCTCAATCCAAACGAAGCCAAGCTGTCCCAAATTTGTTTGGAATTTTGCATCGCATGAGAAGCAGCCGATTGCAGGGAACATATCGAGGAAGCACCCCCGCATTACATCCATAAGTTTTTTTCCGTTTCTTGTGATAAAATAGGTCCCAGAAGACACTATGTATCCGAATCCGACTATGTCCGACTGCTTTAAAGGTGGAAGGATCTGTGCATTGAAGAGACTTTGTTGGCCTCTATGTTGCTGCAAAGGTGTTGGGAATGGTTTGTTAATTTTAAGATTGCCTGTTGATTCGTAAGCGAATGAAAATTTGTTGTAACCCGGGAGCCGAAATGAGCTTGGATAAGGCTTAGTCACAAGTCCAACTGTGAAATGAGAATTCGGGTCCTCTTCAGAAAACTCGTACACTTTGACTTCGAAATAAATCGTATCAGATGTTCTATTTTTAGTAGGTAGCGGGTAATTTAAGACTGCAGTTGCCGTAGAATATGGTAAATCATTGTTTATAAAGCTAACATCAGTCCTTTCTTCAACAGAATATTTGGATGTCAAAAAATCTCCTTCTTGCTGATATTCAAAAGCGTCTATCCCATAGTCCTTGATAATTAAGTCGTCTTCCCTAGTGAAGCTTTTGCCTCTAGCGTTTCCATATTTTGGCGGATTGCTTTTCAGAAATTCTTCCCCTAATGTGAAGCTCTTTTGCTCTTCAGGCGATAGCGTACCATAGTTGTATTCTTCAGCCAAATGCAATAGGGACTCCTCGTCATTTAGAAACCCCTTATCAAGATCCTCACTTCTGAAACAGCCAGCAATCAAGGATCTACGCTCTTCAGCGTCATTATTGCGCAAATGAACAATAAGCCTGTATGCTAGTATTACGACCAATAAAATACAAGTCGATGAGGATGCAATTATTGCACTTGAACACAACATGCTCTATCTTGACAAAGCTGAAATCATATTTTGCGCAGGTGCATGCAAGTGCGCACAGTGTACCTAAAGGCGAATCAAACCAGCGCGTTAAAATAGTTCAAACCAAGAAGACAGAACGGGTTAAACCTGGAAGACAACAAGGTTCAAACTAGTGCGACATAACGGTTCAAAACCCCAATTATAAAGGCGTTCAAGCCAAGAATCCAAAAAATTTCCTACTTCCTCGCCCAGTCTATCAACCAAGAGGTGTCATCGAAATTCTTCAAACTATTCTTCGTTTGATCGTACCAAAAATCAAATTAATCCGATCACCGCCCCTGTTTCTGTCTTCATTCTTTATTTTTTGTCCTCTTTTGTCTGTCTTCGCTTTCCGTTTATTTGCTTTCTGTTCTGTCATAAAATAGCATATGTTTCTAACAACTAGAGTGATTGACGCTCTTGGAATGCCTTTGCAAACTCTTCAGCGTACCTGCAAAAGACCATCGATAACTTTGTGGACTCACTTTTTCTGTTGAGTGTCGAAGTGTAGGAGTCAGCTCTTCTCCCATTTGTTACCTACTCCTCTTGACCTTGGAGTTACAAACGGCCCGAAATTCTTCGATTGCATCAGGCAAGAAGAGAAAGAAGCAAAATCAGAAGACTCTATTTGAAGTTTAACTAATAATCTCACGAACGCGTAGAAATGGTTGGCTGTGATACATCTTGGCACTACATCGGACTTGGACCCACTTGAGTCTAACCCTGTCTCCTGGGGTTTATTGGGCAGTCAAATTTTCAAACTAATGTATACCTCAGTTGATAGCTTCTATAAACGATGCATTCTGTCTTCTTGTTACAGATGCGTGTATTATTTCTGATTAACTGAGGAAAAACCGTTTTTGGGTTAAACGGAGTTTATGCTCATATCTTTTGCCGAAGTATACCGTTTGCTGCTTGAAATCGTCCAAGTCCCTCTTTATTAACCATTTCAGAAAACTGCATACTTCAGAAAACTGTACAATGTTGCGGCGCTGATCTCGGTGTTATCGAACGTTGGCGGCTAGTATCCAACATAGATTGCAAATCACCTTTGTATCGACTTCAACCAATTGTTGCAAGTGTGACTTGCGCTCTTCAATTGAGACAAATTTGCCTCCGTATTTCTGTTGAGCTTCCTCTTCCCTTTGTACTAGCATACATACCATACTTCAAGCGTAAGCAGTTTGAAATTTGATTTTAAACTCTCACGCTGCAGCATGTGATGAGTGCCCCTTGTCCATGATATCGTGCCAAAACTTTTCCTTAATGTATTTCGTTTAAATTTTGTATTGATCCCGCTTACCAGATGCTTTAACCTGTTTAAAATCACTTCTTCGTCATCAGTATGGTGGTGCAGCTGGGACACCCCATCACGTTTCTATTTTCGCTCATATTTTGTTATCCCGAAACACAAAACAATAGCTCGGACCAGAATCGCTCGAAGCGAGTTCGATGACTAGTTCAGGATCAATGAGAATGGCGTCTATGAACCTATCGGATATTACGTGAGCCACGAATTACATTGTAAATGACCAATACACTTGTAACACTACAGTTGTTAAATTCTTTAGTAGGTCAAGTGCTGAGGGAAAGATGTGTTTATTGACCCTTGAAGAAATGCAGGAAGGAGGCGGCTGATTGCAGTCTTGGTGAGAGGTTATAATACATAAAGCAAGGATTCTGCTCGTTGTATGCATCAGATATCAACACATCTTTCCCTCAGCAATTGACATACTGAGGTATCTAATAACTATAGTTTGAAAAATCTCAGAGTACCTAGTACAAAATAATTGTAGAGTACGGGGGCCCGCGTAATTTCTCGAACGTATGACTTAAACCTTGCCTTACATCTATTATAGTTAAATGTTGATTCGACCTTGTGGGGTACAGATGTAATCAGAACCCAATGGTTGTTACTTTGAAAACTTATAACGTGCCTGAATCATTCAAACTTTTTTGTCATGAAGAAACCCTTGCAGTGTCAAGTGCTCGACGACCTCAGATAAAACGGACGAAATTTCAGTCAGTTCAATTTGAAATTTCAGAGCTTTATCACCTCCTTTGACCAGCACAATTACAACGTTGTCCTCACCAATTGCTTCCACGAAAGGCTCAACATCAATCGCCAAGTTGACAATTACACCAGCTCCAGACTTGACCAATTCATTAACCAAAAATGCATCTGCGTTCTTCGTGTTTAGCCTGGTGATTCTACGTCCCCCAGAAAATTGGTTCAAAATGGATTGCAACGCCCCACAAAAGTGTTCTCCCAATGCATCAGATTGATCGCCCTTCACCAATACAGCAAAGCCTTGACTAGAGCGTGGTGGATAGCTTTCTCTTAAAATTTGAACAACTTCTGGATATGAAAACCATTCAGGAATTTCAGAACCATCCCTCAAGCGCTTTCTTAACTCCGTTCCTGAAATGTTCGCCGTCTTTACTTTGGAAGTATCGATGGTATCGATCGGAGCATAGCGATCTTCTTCTGGTAAATATGTGACCATTCTAAATGGCACGATCTTTATTTTGGAGCAAAGCTCATCTTTCAACAGTTCCAAAAGATCTTGGGCATCATAGGGACCATAAAAGTCAACACCCTTAGAATTCGAGCCGGGGCCCGCATGGTCTCTACCCACGATAAAATGATCAACACCATAATTCATACGAATCAAAGCGTGCCATAAAGCTTCGCGGTCACCACCCATTCGCATGGCCAAAGGTAATAATGAGATCGTTGCCAAACCCTCCGGATATTTTTTCAAAATCTGCTGATAAACTTTAACTCTAGTATGATGATCGATATCACCAGGTTTGGTCAACCCAACGACAGGGTGAACCAATATGTGACCATCCAGACCGAGGTCCTTAGCTGCTCTAACAGTCAATTCTCTATGTGCTCTATGCATAGGGTTTCTGGTTTGGAAAGCCACAATTTTTTGGGAATCCCATCCCAAAGATCTAAATTCTTCTCTCAATTCCACAGGGGTCTTTCTGAGAGATACGTAGTCATAGTGAGTCGGGTAATCCAATCCCTGGACAGAACCTCCAATGTAAAACTCACCCGCGACATCATTTAAGTACTTCACAGCTGGGTGCTCGGGGTCACCTCTAAACACTTTGAGGCCTTCGTTTCGCTTATCAGGCTTGTAAATAGACTCGATGGTGAGCAAAGCAAGATACTTTTGATCCCTTAAATCTTGCAAAACAATTTTGTCCCCTAAAGAAAACTGATTCGCCACTTTTGCTGAAACGTCAAGAGTGATCGGGATTGGCCATAACAAACCTTTCCCAGTGTTTTTGTCCTTCACAGAAGACAACCTCATATCTGCAACTACAGAATTGTAGTCATCTTCATTTAAAAAACCGTTCAATGGAGAGAATCCACCATTCAAGATTAACTCTAAATCGCAGAGTTGTCTTTCTGTCAATTTGATCACTGGCAATTGCTTTTCATTTATCTCCTTGAGTAAAGTTTGTCGAATGTCTTTGTCTCTGATAACGAGATCATTCAATGTTCCACCGTGTGGGCTTGGAATAGGCATAATGTGCTAATTAAGAGTGTATTGGGTCGTGGAAAATTCGTCTTTGGCAAAACTGACACAGACTATCAAAATCATACAATCGCACGTGACTTATCTAAGAACAAAATGTAAGACGCGCATATGTTTTGCAACACCAAAAAGGCGGGTGATTCTTGAAGCGAAAAAATACAAAAGCAAAAATTCTTTTCTGAATAAAAATAACATTTCCGAAAGGTTTGCTGAAGAGCTTATTGCGCTCTATAGTATTGAAGACTGCGCTGTCTACTGTCCGCGACTACCGACAAGTTTAAGTGCGGCCTCTTTACGTGTGGGGAACAAATACGTTGTCGTGCCGATCACAATGCGGACGAACTTCTCAATCTGCATTTACCCAACGTGTGGGGGAGAGGAGTGGGGGAGGGGGTAGGGAGTGTTAACGAAGACCAGCTGTCAAGCTTATTACAAAGCGTTTTGCCCTTTTAAGCCTTCAGAATTTCTCATTAAAAATGACTTAAGTATTTGTCTTAACCCTATTTTTTTACCTTTACAATCGACAATTGCTATCGGAGGTGTCCGTACCAGTGCGAGTTGCGGCCATAGACGCACACTCCTGCGTAAGAGTATTTAAGGACCTGTATGACCCGGAAGCGTCGCCACCTAACATTTTCAAAGTATTTTTCTTCTTAATACGAAAACAACATGTCTGCTCCTACGTACGTAAATTAGTTCATCCAAGGAAGAAGAGGAGAATCTGGATAACATGGAATCTGCAATTGCTAGCACGGCTCAATACTCAGATCCTTCAGTGTTCAGTTCATCAAAATTTCGTGCCACACTTTAGCTTTCCAAGTGCCATACTAACTTCGTGAAGTGGTGATATTGGTTTGATTGGCTTGGCCGTCATGGGTCAAAACTTAATTTTAAACGCCGCTGACCATGGTTTTACTGTTGTTGCATACAACAGAACCGTAGCTAAAGTCGACGAATTTTTGGAACACGAGGCCAAAGGAAAGTCTATCATCGGCGCTCATTCAATTGAGGAGCTTGTTGCAAACTTGAAGAGACCAAGAAGAATTATCATTTTGGTGAAGGCCGGCAAGCCTGTTGACGCTTTCATCCAGCAATTGTTGCCACATTTGGAGAAGGGAGATATCATCATCGACGGTGGTAATTCTCACTTTCCAGACTCTAATCGTCGTTATGAAGAATTGAAGGAGCAAGGCATTCTTTTCGTTGGTTCCGGTGTCTCGGGTGGAGAAGAGGGTGCTCGTCATGGTCCTTCCTTGATGCCAGGTGGTCATAAAGATGCCTGGCCTCATATTAAGGAGATTTTCCAATCTATTGCAGCTAAGTCTGATGGTGAGCCATGTTGCGATTGGGTTGGAGATGCAGGTTCAGGCCACTATGTCAAAATGGTGCATAATGGTATTGAGTATGGAGATATGCAATTGATCTGTGAAGCTTATGACTTAATGAAGAGAGTCGGCAAGTTTACAGACAAAGAGATTGGAGATGTGTTTGCTAAATGGAATAAGGGTGTTTTGGACTCTTTCTTGATTGAAATCACAAGAGATATCATGTACTTTGATGATCCAACTGATGGAAAGCCTTTGGTCGAAAAAATTTTGGATTCTGCAGGCCAGAAGGGTACTGGAAAGTGGACTGCTATCAATGCTTTGGATTTGGGTATGCCTGTCACATTGATTGGTGAAGCAGTGTTTGCTAGATGTTTGTCTGCCTTGAAGGGAGAGAGACAGAGAGCTGCGAAGGTGTTGACAGGTCCAAATGTTGACGAATCTCCCATTGCAGACAAGCAAAAATTCGTTGATGACTTGGAGCAAGCCTTGTACGCATCTAAGATTATGTCTTATGCTCAAGGTTTCATGTTGATCAGAGAGGCAGCTAAAGAATACAATTGGAAATTGAACAATCCCGCTATCGCTTTGATGTGGCGGGGTGGCTGCATTATTAGATCTGTCTTCTTGGGTGAGATCACCAGTGCATACAGAGAAACTCCAGACTTGGAGAATTTATTGTTCCACCCATTCTTCCAGGAGGCCGTCAAGAAAGCTCAGAAAGGCTGGAGAGCTACAATTGGAAAGGCCGTTGAAGCCGGTGTACCAGTGCCTGCATTTTCTACTGCTTTATCTTTCTACGATGGCTATAGATCTGCTCAATTGCCAGCAAACTTGTTGCAAGCTCAGAGAGACTATTTTGGAGCTCACACATTCAAAGTCTTGCCAGGCGAGGAAAACGACTTCTTGAAGGGTGACTGGATTCATGTCAACTGGACGGGTAGAGGTGGTAACATTTCTGCTTCCACCTACGACGCTTAAGCCTGTTTGCCTGCTACACAAATACAGTATTAATCATAGTAGAAAATTAATTTTACTATCTAAACATCTTGTAACGGATCTCTTTTCTCCCATTCCAAGATTAAATCATCTTTAGGAAAAATTGTGGCGAAGACTTTAATCTCTTCAGACAAGGGTGTAACATGATGCTTGATGTTGGCATTCATGACAAATTTACCTAACATTCCAGTAAACATCATCATCACGTATTGCTGACCCAAGCAAACATGAGGACCAGTACCAAACACTAACCAACTACGTTTGGTCATATCAGACGTTGGATTCTCCCAGCGCTCCGGGACAAAATTGTCGGGATCTGGGTAGACCTCAGGATCATGCAAAGCGGGGTATAGCGTTGGAATTATCATAGACCCCTTTGGCGCAGTGTAATCTTCTGTAACAGGGAATGGTTGCTTTACGACATAAGGCACCATCAATACAGGAGGCCTGTAACGCAAAGACTCCATCACAACGTTGTTGGTGAATTTCATTTCCTGGATCAAGTCAAGGGTCAAAGGTTTCGCGGGATTATAGTCTCTCACTGATAATTGCTCCTTTCTGATTTTCGAAACCACATCAGGTCTGTCTGCAACAATCTGAAATAACCAACATGCCAATGATGATGAAGCGTCCTGCGAAGCGAACAAGAAAGTGAAAATTGCCTCAGAAATTTCCTTGTTTGTAAAATCCCTGATCAACAATTTAGAATTGGGATCTTCGGAATGGTTTTCTCTGGCCTGCTTCATTAAGTAAATCCACTCGTCCATAACGCAAGTGGGTTCACGCCCTTTCTCATTTATGTGGACCTTCGCTTGAGCTGCGCAAGCGGCAAAAATGTTCATAGTGTCATCAGCAATTTTCTTACCATACCAAGTTTTTGTGTAAGGGATGATGATTGGAAAGTTCACCAATTCTAAAGCTGCAGTAATTCTGAAGTAGTTGTCAGCAATTAGCTTAATTTGCTCCTCGGTGATAAAATCACCACAGAATGTTCGCAACGACAAAGCACACAAGAGCTCTCGAAATTCAGGGAAGAATTCCTTGGGATTTTCATAGGAGCAAAATTTTTCAAGATATTTATCCATATACTTTTCCATAACTGGAAGATATATCTCCAAAGCTTTCGTCGTGAACAATCCATTCAAGGACTTGCGATAGTCAACATGTTCTTTCCCATCCATAAAAACCCAATTCGTTGGCCTGAGAATCTTTACTGCAACATCAACGACGCAGGGCTTGACATACCTTGGCGACTGGAGAATTTTGCGAGCAAGTTCTCTCGTGGATGCAATGATGACAAACTTATGAAAAATCGAAACACATGACAATGGCCCAGAATTCCATTTTCCCAAATATTCTTCGAACTTTGGATCCAAACTCTCCAAGAATGGTCCGATGATAGGCCAAAATTTAAGCTTAGGTCCAACAATACTACCCTTTCTAATTTGGTACATTACCTGATCATAAGTTAAGATTCCGACAATCAAAGTGATCAGTAATTGCAACCATGAAAGGGAATGCCAAAGGTTTGCTGGAAGACTAATTAAATTTTTGGAGTAGGCAGCATTAGAATATGAGCTCAAGACAGAGGATGTTTCATTTAGACCCATGCTGATTCCTGGTGTTAAACGAGCCAACAAATTTTTGGGCGGAAATTGCGGGAGTTTTTATACGATGTAAATAAAAGACGTCTCGTATAGATATTGTACAGGAAACAAATGTCCTTAGTTTATTTTGTGAAAGATATGGTACGGGTAGTATCGGGGAATCACGAAAAGCTCTCCTATACCCAGAATGATGGAATAAAATTGAAACATTCCTTTCTATTGACAAAATTTGCTAATTGATTGCATGTGATGGGTGACTTTGTCGCTTACCTTTGTAACGATCATGCGCTTGCGCAAATAAAATAAAGTAAGTATGTGCTAAAACGTATTCTTTAAGGTCAAGCCTCAAAACACAACCACTCCTCAAGAAGATTGTTATGTTTTAGATTTATTGCTAGGGAATATTAGAAAGATTTCATGATTCAATCTAAGGCTAAAAGGAGACTGAATGGTAAATCTGAAATCAGTCACGTGATACGGCACCACGATGAGATGAGTTTTTATACACGGTTTGCTGAATTCTCACCAATAATTTCATCAGCATGACTAAACGTAAAGCTGAAACCATAAATGATAGAAACCTTAAAAGAAAACAGAAGCAAGATTCTCTCCTCGCTTCCGGATTATTCATCGAAAAGTCTTTCCCTCCGGAGTGGGAGTATAATGAGCAGTCTTATGAACTTATTCCGCGTCGATTAAATTTAGAACAAAAAGAGGAGGCTTTACCCATAAAAAGTGCTGGAAAATTAAAACGGGTTCTTAAAGAGACTGTGGTAAATTCAGAACCTCTAGGACCTAGTACGGAACCACCTGCTTCTGCGAATGAGCCCCTGGATGTTGAGTCGAAGGAGGAAGCTGAAGACGATGAAATTCCGATAAGGCAAAGATTACAAAACCTCAAGGAGGATATTGCACTGCTTGCGTCGGAACTAATCGAAGAGCCAGAGGAGAGCATCGATAACTTGGAGAAGCTTATCAAATTCGCAAGATCCCCGTATCCAGCTACTAGCCAACTCGCAATTTTTGCGTTAATTCCAGTGTTCAAGGCATTAGCACCTGGCTATAAAATTAGACCTTTAACACAAAGTGAGCAAAATGAAAAGGTGAGCAAAGAAGTGGGTCGCTTGAGGAAGTTTGAGCAGAGCTTAGTCTTGAACTATAAACAGTACCTTGAGTTGTTATCCAAATTGGCTCGTGTGCTGGCCCTGAACTCTTCGAATAAGAAAAAAACTAATTCCCAACAAGTTAAATTAGGTCACATTGCAACCCGTGCCGCATGTGAATTATGCTTGTCGACTTTGAGGTTTTTTAATTTCAAAGATGAACTTTTCACCATTCTTATACGGAGGCTTAATAGGAAACCACTGGAAAATTCAGACTTGCAGATTTTTACGCACTGCTTGAGAGTTTTAGAAACCTTACTCAAAGAAGATAAAGAGCATGGGAGTATCACACATGATGTAACAAGAATTATGTGTAAAGTTATAAAAGATAAGAAATACTGCGTGGATGAAGCTGTTGTTAATATTTTCTTGAGCTTATCGCTCTTAGATGATTACGACCCAAACAACAATAAAAAGGATATCAGCTTAAAACTCAAGAAAAAAGACAGGGTTCATTATTCAAAAAAGCAGAAAAAAGCGAGGAAAGAAATGAAAGAAATTGAAGAAGAAATGCGCAGTGCTGAACAGGCACTTACTGCGAAAGAAAGAGAGAGGTATCAAGGAGAAACTTTGAAGCAAGTGTTGACTTTTTATCTAGAAATTTTGAAAATCGGGTCGTCGAAGATTCATAATTCACCTGCAAAATTATTAACAGCCGCAGTCATGGAGGGTTTGTCCAAGTTTGGGCAAATGGCAAATTTTGACTTGCTTGGTGATTTTCTTGAAGTTTTGAAAGAGACATTGAGTAACATAGTCCAAGAACACACTTTGAGGACCGAAAGATATGGTATCACAACGGATGATGATAGAGCAACTGGTGGTGTTTACTCAAACGACGAGATAAGAAAACTTCTTCTTTGTATTACAGCAGCTTTCACATTGGTTGTTAATCACAGTGAAGTCGGTAAAATGCCAGTCTCTTTTGATTTATCCCAATTCATATCCACGCTTTATTTGGTCATATGCGACGTTAGTGTGAGCTCGGACTTAGAATTTTCTCATAAGTCTTTACGTTTGGCTGACCCTCTCTCAGATACTCATAGCGTACACAAGCCTTCTGTGAATGTTTCAACTAATGCTGAATTACTTTTAAAGTGTCTTGATCTCGTCTTTTTCCGGTCAAGGAATGGTAGTGTTGCGAGAGCTTTACCATTCACTAAGCGCTTGTATATATCTTCCCTACAAACCCCAGAGAAGACAACAATTGCAATTTTGAAGTTTATCGCGAAATTAGTCAATAAGTATGGTGACGGACTCAAAGGGCTTTGGACTACAGACGAAAAAATTGCCGGCGAAGGCGATTACGTCCTTGGAATAGAGAGAGAATCCACAGAGGTTGATGCTGAGCGTACTAATATTGGTTCTGCGATTTTGTGGGAGAACGTTTTACTTGATAAACACTACTGTACAATCATCAAGGATGGGTCGAGAAATTTGATGAACAACAGTAAAGAGGCTAAATCTAGATAATTGAATTCATAGGCCTAATAAGAATTTGAATGATTTCTTTAATTTCGAATATAAAGTGCTAACGAACGCTCATTTCACAAGATCTAAATTCTCATAAACAGAGCCAGAATTTTTGTAAAGATCACTGGCTTTAACACCTTCGCCTGAAATTTCGTTGGCTTTCAACTGTTGTAACATCAATCTGGCTTTCTCTCGTTCTTTGAAACCGTGCAAGCATTCGAAGTAGTCATCAAAAACTGGCTTGCATTCTTTTTTAGTGGCTGTATCTGCAGAAGTGTAACAGGAAACAAGAGTTTGAAACTCATAGAAGCACTTTCTTGTGCCACCAGATCTGGAATATGGTTGCATCTTGAGGATAGCTGACGACTAGCTTGGAGTAATGCACTTTAGTGTGCACTTCCATTGGTCCTCACTCTTGAGCTTTGCACTACAAATATTTTTCAATCCTACCTTTGCGAGTCAGAACCTTTGCGAGTCAGGTGCAAAAGCGGGCTAAATTTTAAAAGAAGTTTTGGTTATAGGTACTTAAACGAATGCTAACATCCCCTTGATACAATCCTTGACCTCATAATAGAGTTTCCCGATCACGCCTTCGATTACAATGTCCCCCGAGTCTTCGCCTTGACCGCTTCCTAGCGAGACCTTTCTTATAGCTATCTCATTATTCACCACAAGCGTACCTTCGCCCTTGAACTCGGCGTTTAAGTTGAGGCTCAAAAGCTTTTTCTTAAGTTCTGGAAGTCGAACATTACCAATAGCCAATTGAGAACCGAAAGTTCCCAACGATTTTTCTGAAATGTTTGTAGCATCTTTTTGAACTTTCGACTCACGAGTGCCACCCCCCAGATCGGACTTCAAAACAAGGCGATTGAAAATTTCTGTATGATGTTCTGTGTTTGAGTAGGCCAACTCGCCGCGTACCTCAGATATCCTATAATTTCCGTCAAGCTTTTGCCAATTGAGTGCACTGGTAAGAGCATTGTCAAGCGTGACTTCAAACTCACTATATTTTCCGTGCAAATCGCTTCCCACATTCACGGGTTCATTTTCATGGACAATTATGACTCGGACCTCGTTGTTGTGATGGCTTGAAAGTCCCTGACGAGCCATGCTTAATAAGTTGTACTTGGAAGAATTTGAAGTGTCCGTATCAACTTTTATTGTGTTTTGACCAAGCTTTTGTTTTTCTAGTGAATATTGAAGCAGTTTACGTCCATCTAGAGCTCCTTCATCGCGAGTATTCTTGAAGTCAGGTAAGAGCACTAAGTTTTGTGGCCGTATAACAGACAAAATCATGTTCAAAGAGCGAAGATCTACCAAACCTGAAAGGTCCACAAATGATAGCCCGCATCTGACATGTAAGTCTATAGAGCTATGAAATCTAGATTCCATCACAGGAACTCTTTTCACAGGCATAAAGAGAGTATCAAGGTTCTTTTGAAGAACTTGATTGTTCAATTGCTCTTGAGGTGTTAGCTTATCTGTGCTACTAGATTCATTGCCATATTTCAGTCTTTTGCCTCCCTTAGTGTTGCTCTCATGGTCAGCCCAATGGACTTTATCCTTTAGTTCGAACTTACGCTTGCTCTCACTAATGAGTTTGTTGTTAGCGCTGTTCTCATCATTTTGCTGAAAGTTCTTAATATCAATGATTTCCCCATAATCATCATATTTTCTTTTCTTGCTATTGAAGAAGGGAAACATTGCCTGTCTAGGCTTAAGCTTGTGAGATATCCTAATATCAACGGGTTTATTTCCATCCAAGCTCTGGAGAATGTAATCACCGACGAACGCCTCATGGCTGTTTAACGCATTATTATTAGCCTGATCAATTTCCAAAGTGGGTGGTAGATTATCTGCACCATTCTGGTTGACAGATTGATCGTCGCTCGAATTTTCATCGTCGGATGATAAAGAATCGTCAGCATCTTCATTGAGTAAATTCTTATTTTTTTTATCCCTGACCTTGTCAAGTAGCTTTTGTCTCCTCGAATTAGTTACCTTTTCCTTGAAGGCTGCGAGTTCGTGCCCAGATAGCTCCTCCTCTATACACCATTTGGCCCCAGAGAATGACTTTTCTAAGGGGACCGGTGTGCCGTCCACAGCAACCCCGTTATTCTTGGAACTTGCAAGCTTGAACCATTCTGAGAAAAGTTCCGAAGTAATTGTGTTACATGCACTGAAAAGTGTTTTCTCTGTCAAAATAATTGTGGTTTTCTCGTCTTTGCAAAGAACTCTTAGAGCTTGAGTAGAGGGATCGCAATCCCCAAAATTGAGTCCTGATGCAAAAACAATCTTTGGTCCTGGCAACTGAACTAATTCTCGGGGGTCCAGAAGTAAGTCAACTTTAGACGGCTCGAAAGGTACCCTACTGTAAGCTCTGTCCTCTGCTGCGATACCCTCGTATTCTTTTATAAGAGAGGAAGACATCCAGTCTAAAAGATTAGAGGCATAATTCAAAACTCTGGTACCTGAGTATGACAAGAAGTATACAGGAATGGCCGCACCTTGGAGATTAGCCAAATGTTCGTCCACAATATGCAAAAGTTCGAAAAATCTTCCGGAGATCGTCGTAGGGAGTAAAACTGCTCCTCCATTAGCCAAAGTAGCATCAACAAGCTGTATGAATTTCTCTGAGCGCTTCTTGTGTGACATAGCAGAGCCTAAATCGGTTCCGGTGATCAAAGTTGTTGGTCTCACGAGTGACGGAAGGGGACTTCCCGTGGTGGGAGAAAGGAAGCTAGCGCTGTTCAAAAATGAATCTTTCGAATGGTTCCAAGTTGGCGCATAAACGACTTTGTCTAATTTCTTTGTAATCAACCAAAATGCACCTCCCAATGAATGTCCTGAATTGTAAGCCGTTAACAAGAGTCTGTTCTCCAACATGGTCATGTTTTGAAAATATTTCACCAGGACAATCCTATCAAACCATTCATCGACATCGCTGACTTCCATCAAAGCGCCTTGCAAAGGCCCCAAAATTCCCCGGGATCGGTAAAACTCGACCGTTGAGACTCTCCCCAATTGACTCACAGCCAATGTTGCATAAACTGGAATCGAAGACATGAGCATTGGAAACTTTATACACAAGATTAAGTAGCCACCAATGAAGTCTGGGGTTGAGTGTGATAGAAGGATTATATCAATCTCACTCAAATACTTTTCCATGAATAGCACATCGTCGGGATTACTACCATCCCATCCCGGATCAGCAATTATTTTCACATCATTATCAAAGGAAATAAGCGAGGCTTTGAATTTAAAGTCTTTCCCTGGTGTAGAAATTAAAGTGAATGAAACCATGGCCGCGTTCAGTTGGATTACGAGGGTCGGAAATATTTGAGTGAGCGAAAAGCATATACACTCCATGCCTGCCCTGCAATACGTCGCGGGCTTCAAGTAACCCACAACTTGGGGGAAGAACACTAATAGGATAAATATTACAAATAATTTAAAAGCTATGAACTTCTGGCACTCATCTTTCGAAGTTAATGCTGTTTCTAGTGTGATATGACATCAAAGTTTCCGCTTGGGTAAGCCCCGGGACGCCATGTGTTGTCGAAATTCTTTCTAGAGAAGTTCTTCCAGCGGACTTGTACTCTCCTCTCTTTATCATTTCTGCCCTCAATTGACCAAGATCCAAAGGCTTGTTTAATAATTGCTGATTATACCTCTTCTGATCATTAATAGTATTTTTTCTCGAGATTGTGGTTCTTCTTTTTATAGTTTTGAATGCTCTTGTGATCGCAAGGTTGGGCTCAGACTTTTGTGAGGAAGTGTCGGTTTCGATGCACTCTTCAATCTTATGTAGCAACTCAGTATCGCCCTCGTTAAGTCTTTGCAAGATACGATGCCTCTCAACATCTTGTGTGTTTGTTGGGTCAAATCCAATGGGGTAATCTTTGTAGTCGCCAGCAGCAGCCCTCTCTCTGACAATATCTATGTCTCTTGGGTTGAAGTTTCTGTTTAGAAAATCGAAAACGAAGCGAGGCATAACACATAAAATGACACCAACGAAGAGACAACACCAGAATCCTAGCGTCCCGAGGACTTGGGCACCGGCTTTGTAAAATTCGCCCACCCACACACGAGCAGACCAAACACCAGTCCAGAAAAACACGACTAAAATTGACAACGCGTTAATCAATAGGGTAAGCCAGTCCCATCTGTATTGTTGCAATAAAATATAGAAGTTGCAAGCTGTGACAGAAACCGCGCAGACTAAGACACCCATCCAAAACCGATGATCAATGGGCAAACCTTCGTGATTTTGAAATGTAACGTAATAAAGCAAATATGGAAAGAAGAAGGACACAACCGATTGGTAAAAGCCATCAAACATATACCACACAAACTTGAATTGCGACCACTCCAAGCCTAAAATTCCAGCTCTGTACAATTCAGGAACAATCAAAGAAACGGAATCAGAGACGTCCTGGTCAAAAACTGCCAAGATGATCACCGGAAGTGATGTAAATGCTAAGTTGTAAAACATCAAGTAAGTGTACTCATAAAGGTATGAGCCATCAAAGTTGCTGTAAATGCCGTACCAAAAACAAGTAAATGTGAAGATGACGTTTTTGTAAAAGAAACAAGGCACCATTTCAGCTAATCTCTTGTATGACCATCTTCCATGGACCAAAAGCAAGCGCACAAGAAAGCGAAATTGGCCAATTGCATAATCAGACGACATGACAGCTTGTCTGCCTTCCTCGCCGGCAATGCCAACTCCAACATTAGCGGATTGGATCATGGCAACATCATTGGCACCATCTCCGATAGCTAAAGTCATCACCTTAAGATTATCTTTCACGACTTGTACAACTTCTGCTTTTTGTGATGGCGAAACACGACAACAAAGGACTGACTTGCACTGTTTGCCTAATAATAAAAACTTTTGCCTGAGTAGGTAATTTTCACCGAAAACCAAGCTTAACGCCGCTCCATCAATAATTAGCGCAATATTCGAAACGGGAACAGTATGATCAGCTTTCGCATCCTTTATGGCGGCTTTGACTTCTTCAGGGCTCGAAGCTGAAACCCCAAAGTTGTTTTTCAAATACTCAGTTATGAGGTTGTCAATGTATTGCACATCATTCTCTCCTTCAGGCCGTACCACAAGTAATTTCATATCATTCCCAAGCAAATTACAGGAGAACCCTATGTTGATAGCTGTTTCGATTCTGTCACCTGTGAGAACCCAAAGTTTGATACCCGCATGTCGCAATAAGGAAATGGAATCAGGGACACCTTGCTGAAGGCGGTCTTCGATTGCGGTACCCCCGAGCAAAATGAAATTATTTTCCAACTCTTCATTCAATTCATCTATAAGTGAATCTTTAGAATCGTCTAAAGAAGAGTTCACTTCTTTGAATCTCGAAAACCATTCTCGAAAATAGTCTTCACTGAGTTCCTTTTGTGCGATACACAAAGTTCTTAAGCCCTCAGTTGCAAAGTCCTCCAAGTGCAAAGCTGTTTTCTTCAATACATCGTCAGCAGTCACTGAAGAAAGGCGTTGGTAAATAACATTATCGGCACCCTTAGTGTACACGACAAGTGAGCCATCAGAACGCTTTAAAATGCAAGTCATCCGCTTTCTAGCAGAAGTGAAAGGAATAATATGAAGTAGTTCATATTGGTGCTCTTCTCCATAAATTGTAAGTACGAGAGACTTTCTCTGTCTTTGGCGAAAGCAAATTCCCACATCTCTGGCTACCGCAACTAATGCAGCTTCATCAGGAGACTCTGCCTTGAAATCCAAATATTGAGGATAATCTGCATTGGGCTCTGTGACAACAGTATGACAAAGGGCTAAAGCCAACATAAAATTTTCATTGGCCTCTTTTTGACGATTGTTCGAGGCATGAGAAGAAAGGGTGTCTTCGGTATATTCACTCGAAATGAAGGTAAGTGAATCATCTCTGAATTGATCATTTTGATAATAATTTGATAAATTTTCCATCATTTTTTTTCTATCCTGATCTATGGCAGTTTTCCAACGTTCAGCCTCTTTGACAACATCTAAACCATCGCGTTTATCCATGCCTTGTTTTGCTTCAGTGTACGCCAACCCGTATGATTTACCCGCGATTGTACATTTCTTGAAGTCCATAACGTTTTGAGTCAAAGTTCCTGTCTTGTCGCTAAAAATATACTCAATTTGACCCAAGTCATCCGAAATGCTCCACGATTTGGGAGTGCATGGAAAGTTGAGCTTTCTGTAAAACATCTTAATATCGGAATAAATAAAAAAAGCCTGCGCTGTCTTTATAATTTCGATAGAGATGTATAAAGAGATCGGAACCAAAGATTGATAAATGATAAGTGCCACAAAAAATGAAAGAACACCATTTCCCGCAGAGGTGGGTGAATATGCCTCGAATTCGAAGTAGATTCTTGACGTTTCGTCGTCATCATAGAAGACACCATTTATGACACCAGAAACAAAACACAAAACGAACAAAACGACAAAATTAATAACGACTGAAAGGTTCAATTCCCTAGATATCTTGGAGACTTTCACAGGCGAGATTCCTCCGTTAAGCATGATCTTGGACTCTAAGCCGGTGTAGACGACAATACCAATGACCCATTTTGTGTTTCTCAACGAACACCCACGTAAAAGAACATTTTCGTTCGTAATTGCTTCTTTTTCGTCCGCATTCACTAAACGACACTCATCGTCGAACTTCTCGTAATGAATTGTTCCTTTGAAGGAATACAAGTGGGGATTTGGCGCATCACATTCAATCCAAAATTTAGTATCACCTAAATCTCGAGAGTGCTTAATAGCAGCACCACAATGGAGACTTGTTTTGTTTTTTAAATTTGTTTCACCATCTAGATTCTTTGTCTCCACATAACAGTTTCCCTCAGCACCAGAGCTTGATATCACAACTATGTCAGCTGGGACTTCCTCATTTGCCCGCACTCGGATAAAATCACCAACGCCAATATCTTTCCACTTCCGATTCTTGAATACAGAGTGACTTTTGTTTTCTCTCTCTGAGTTTTTTTTTATTTCGGGATTCAATAAGGAATCTGGAGGTAGAGTAGTTGAATGTTTTGATCTTTCCAGATGGAAAGATTTCTTCTGCCGCTTCGAACTCATTGAATTTCTGTGACCGTCTTGAGAGATCTCTGAAATGACAGTTGATATTCTGCGCAATGCATACTCATCATTTTCAGCTTGCTCTCTGGCAAACTGTGCTCTCTTTCTTTTTCCAGATAGCATAACTGACAATCTCTTCAACCCCTTAAAGATCGATCTTAACAATCTGGAGCAACTTTTCTTAAATCTTCTCCAAGGACTTACCTTATCGAGAGCAATATTGACATTATCATATCCTTGCAATAGATGTATGGGTGTATTGTTTAGTTCAGTATCGCTGGACACTCTTCTATAATCCTCGAATCCGTCTTTAATTGCAGTTATAATCACAATTACGATTAACGGCACAGCAGCCAAACCGGGACTTGCTACTCCAAACACTTGAAATGCACCTAAAATGACTAAAATCAAAAAGTATGTATTTGCAACTTTCTGGAATTGAAGTAGAAGGTTCTTTGGTAAGAATGACAATGGGGTATATTTAGTGGTTCTAATTTTATTTTTGGGAAAATCAAGTATAGGCTTCAGGGTTGATGGGTCAATCATGTCAGCAGGTAAAGGCTGATTCACATAAATACGACGGGGCGTTCTGTCATAGATCCTCTGGGAAAATTCCGGCCGGTCCGCCAAACCTTTCTTGTAAAGATAGTATTGTACTTTTTGAGTAAAATTAGGAGCCTGAGCTTCCAATAAATCTTGCATTGTGTAGCTCTTTTTGATACCCCCATTTGCTGCCAAATCATTATCTGAGGCCTCTTCACGCTTCTTCTCTTTGCTTCCACCAAAGGAAGAAAAAGTCTTTCTGGATTCTTCGTCTTCTTCCATTTTACTTATCTATGCATGAGGTCACTGCTTTGAAGGAGTTTAAATTTAGCGGAAGTGGTTGTTTTTATGCCAGTCAATATTTCAAGGGTGAGAAATTTGAACGATACATCTCGGCACACGGGTTGTAGGATAATTACCGATCCGCACCTTTACGCTGTATGCAAGTGCTCATTTCCTCGGAAACAAGCTTTATTCGAAACAAAGAGGTGATTAGCATGTCACTGCGGTTGAACAAAAATGGTACAACGTGACCGACATTACTTGGCATAGTTTTCTTAAAAACGCCTTCAATTGACTACAGTAAATAACTGTCTCGAAATTTGTTTGTTCCGAGTTTCGGAGTTCAACCCGTTAAGAGGTGAAATGACGCATGAACTCAGAAGTTTACTTAATGCGTATGTGCGATTGCTTGTTTGCTATATTAGTTTGATTTTCGCGCCGATCGGGTATATGGTATCGATATTTCATCCGCAACTCCCGGCAAGAAGATTTTAGGTAGCGAGCGATCTCTTGTCGCGATTCCCGCATCTCTTTAAGGCTCGGATTACACAAAACAAAGCTCTCGAGGTACAGAAGCAAGTGGGTAAATGAATGTATCGAAGAATCTTTTACCAAGGTTTCACTTGACAGCAATCGAAGAATTTCAGTAGGGAAATTTTTTTTATTTTTTTTGTTAGATTCTTCAGTAACCTCAAGTGATGATCACTAAAACAAGGGGGGTCACCTAAACTTACATAGGATGAACCAAAGTCACGTCACAGGGTTTGGCACCTGATGTCGTGAATGGGTTCCGATCTGGCTAGGTTTTGACGAGAAAGGTATATGAGGCGGATATGCATCCAAGGAACCCAGGACGTTGCCTCGAAGGTAGACGATCGGAATTGGACACGCCTCTCTTCATTCGAGTGACCGACGTTTGCGCCGTGCAACTGCACATCGCAGGTCAGTAAATTGTTGAGCGTGGTCTCTTCCGATTTTTATAAAGCTTCGGCAGAAAACACTAATATACAGGAATAAAAGATTATGCTAACAGTGAGAAAGTTCGAATAGTTCCGCCATATTTGGCAGCTTCCTCTACTCGAGCACTGAAAATAATAACTTCAAGGGCTATGTAATCACGTGCTTTACTGAGCATGACATATGCCATAAGATCAATTTTAGTCGCAAAGACAAAATTTTCTCACATGTGCGGTCTCCGCGCTGCAAGTTAGCTGGTATCTATATGCCGGCGTCTTTCGTCGACGAAAAAATCTCGACTGACACAATTTTAACTGACGTTCTTAACGATCTAACGAAGAAAAAATGTCCATCGAAGAAATTCCCCAAGGCGCCGAAGTCAACATCATCTCCAAAAACGAGAAAAAGGCTAGAGAATTGATCAAGAAATTGAACTTGAAGCAAGTCAAGGGCATCTCAAGAGTTACCTTCAAGCAGAGAGGTAATTTGATTTACGCCATTGACCAGCCAGATGTGTACAGATCTGCTGCTGGAACTTACGTCGTTTTTGGTGAAGCTAAGGTTGATGACATGAATCAAAGATTGGCCGAGGCTCAAGCTGCTAGAGAGCAAGCTGGTGAAGCCGAGGCCGATACCGATGCCCCAGCTGACAAGAGCCCAGAGTCCATCACTGCTGATCTCGAGAAGGCTTCTTTAAACGCCAACAATAACAAGGATGAAGAAGAGGAAGAGGAGGGTGAAGTTGATGAGTCCGGATTGGATGCCAATGACATTGGTATTGTTGTTGAACAAACTCAAGTCTCCAGAGCTAAGGCCGTCAAAGCCTTGAGAAAGCATAAAGGTGACATGGTCAACGCAATCATGGAATTGTCTTAAGTAGTACGTTAAATAGATGCATTGGCTATTCTTCTGCTAATTCTACAATAATTCGGATAAAAGAAATTTTATCAGGCAACATTAATTGACGGCAAAGGAATTCCTTCCTTTGAACCTTAGTTCCAAACCACAAGAAGGATTTGAAGCAGATTTTTAGTTTGAATAGCTCGCACATCAATCAAAATAGATACTCCTATTGAAAGGCGGGCAATCACGAAGTTTCTCCAATTTCTTGGGCCTCATCTGCAAGATCTGCATTTCCCGCTTTGCCGACAGGCGGAGAATCGGATTTGGTACTCTCCACTGGTGATGACAAATGAAGTTGGCCATTAATGAAGCCACAGTGGCGGCATATGTATGTCACATTATTCGGATTAGTGCAGCCAGGGGGTGCTAAACCATTATGCGTATAGCAATTAGCACATATCAAAGCATATCGCTGTTCCACACTTTCATTATGGTCGGATCCTATAATGAGATCCAAAATTCGATCTTGAAATGACCTTTTGTTGACATTTGTGTCCACCAGTGGATTTTTATTCTGGGCCCTTAGGGCGTTACCCTTTAATCTTGAACCGGCGATTCCATGTGCACGTCCCTGTTTATTGTCAGCCATGGTAAGAGGACTTTTCTGGCCCTTCACTAAAGCAGCGTCGTCAAATTCTTCCTGAGTATTCCCTTCAACCCTTTTGGGAGTTTGTTTTGCTTGGGGCTTGCCATCTGGTAAGTTTAGGTCACTCAAATCGCCGTCAAACTTTTGTAAGAGTTGATTAGTTTTGCTGAAGTTCGTCACCTTTTTAAGCTCTTCGAGTTTTTCTTTGTGCTTTTTTTGGAGGTTCTTCAAGCTATTACTCTTGCTCAGTATCAATGCGTCAAACAAAAAATTGATTGAGTAAACCACAAAGCTGATAGCAAAAGGTGCTGAAAGAACACCGGCAAGGACTTGGCTCAGTTGCCCGTGAAGAAAGATGGAAGCTTTGCTCATCCTCGCCGAAAAAACCCCAAGATTATCTATAGACGATTTATAGATGTAGGCCACATACAAAAGGTATATAGCGAAGCCGTAAGCTAAAATGCTTTTGCGGAGAGCCTTTTTCTTTTTAATCAATTGGGCAATTTGATTCTTATTTTGGGAGATTGCTTGTGTGATAGTTGTTAGTTCTTTTTCGAATTCAGCTGGATCAAACGTCCTCAGTTTGAATAAACCTAAGAGACCCATGGTATTGCTTATGTGGCTATGAGGCAACGTAACTCACATGGTGAGATTTGGGAGTTAACACGTGACCTTATCGAAATTCTCTAAACTTGTATTCGACAGCACCAAAGCATTAAAAAAAAATACGGAGCAATTGGACAGGTACAAGTAGTTGCTTTGTATTGAATAAAAGCAAATGCTATGGTATATCTTGAAAGAGGTGTTCTAGAAAGTTTGACCGGGGATAGTAAATCATGTACAGACCTTGCGGTCTATTCTCGAAAATCTGCAAAGAGGTATCATCTATATGCGGATGAAATTTTCGTGTGATAAATATGGAATTTTTGCATCGGTATGTAACTCACAATAGAGGGAATAACGTTGCACCGATTATGCAGCTAGCTGTTATTAGTTTGTCGGATCGACGGCCAGCGCAGTAGTGTGATGTAAAAAAAAAGGAGAAAATGAGCATCACAGAAGGCTTAAGTCACGACACACACTAAATCTTTTCCGTAAGAATTTTAATTTCCCATTATATTTAGGCCAAAATTTAGGCCCTAGAAACTTATTCTTTCCTCCAATATGACCTATATAATAGGGGATAAGACCATCTCGTTCAAAGGGGATATGTTATCGAGCGAAGAGAAACAGCTCACCCAGTCTCATCCCCAGATTTTCAAATACTTATTAAATTCAAAGACGCATAAATATCTTTTGAATATGAAAAAGATAGTCCATCTCTTTTCCGATATCGTTACGATATACAGTACGTTGATATCCAAAATTCCTGATTATGATGATATCACGCTAATGACAAACAAAACAAAAACTCAACTCACGCGTTTGGAAGAGGACTTCATAAGCATTTTTGGGAAATCACTAGAACCGAGCGATGCTGGTTGGGAAGAGTATCGTTACGAAAGTTCCGTCAAAGTTTTGACTGTGATGGCGCTCAAAAGCTGCTGTGAGGCTTTCGACGCTGTCTACAAAAATTTGAATTGCATCGACTTGTTTTTCAATTCATTTGATAATTTGAGGAAATTATTGATTCCAAGTCTCCTTACACATACACAAATGATACAGAAACTGATCATGAGCTCTCTATTCTTGTTCGGGCTAACCACTATAGTTGACGAAATTCCTATTATCAGAGATGTGACTCCAGTAGTTTTCAAACAGCTTTCCAAAATAGACTCCATAACTACCGGAATAGAGCGAGAATCAAAGCTACTTCAATTTTTGTCCCTCACTATCGACACATCTTTGAGCCAGTATACAAAAATTCTTCTAGGGAAAGCGATCTTGAAACAAGATATCGACGATGCTAGCTGCTGCGTGATTGAACGCCGGAACATCTGTTTCCAGGCGGCAGAAAGTGTTGTGAGTATTCCTTTAAATGTGAACCAATCACCACAAACATACGAAAAGCATTTTATTTACTTCATCTCGGCGATATTCTTGGTAGTGATAGCTGTGCTATATCGTCTCTTCATCGCAAATAACCTCGACTGAGGAGAGGCACCTAGATTTGATATGATCAAGTTTTCCTAGGCGATTAAATGTAGCCAGCCAATGATTTCAACATATGCAACAATATTATATAAACGTACTTTGAATCACCCAAATTGGCCAATAAATCTATTGTTGAGCACTGTTTTCAAGCATTGTTGGTACCTATTTATAAAGCCCACTACCGAGCAAATCTCACCTCACGTGCGCGGTATCAACAAACTATCATCACAAACCACATCAATTGTTACTAGGCTTTCTCGCTAATCATAAACACCTGCGCCTTCCCTCTTTTCCAGGCTTTAAGATTTTAGCCCTTGATTTTTGATAATCAATTTTTCGAACGATCGCATATTGCTGATTGCAAATTAATTGAGCGTTCAAAATCCGACTATCACAATTTGTTTGACTTAACTTATAATATCGAGAAATCTGAAATCAAAGTTTCTGTCTCGAATCATTCATATGACAGAAATGGATTCATCCAGCCAGATATACTCAGCAACATACTCAAATGTTCCTGTCTTCGAATTCGTGACGGAGGAAGGGCCTATCATGCGCCGTAAATCTGATTCGTGGATTAACGCAACTCACATTCTCAAGATTGCGAAGTTTCCAAAAGCTAGGCGAACTCGCATTTTGGAAAAAGACGTTCAAACTGGAATACATGAGAAAGTCCAAGGTGGCTATGGAAAATATCAAGGGACGTACGTTCCGTTAGAATTAGGCGCAGAGATTGCCAAGGGTTTCAATGTCTACGAAATACTAAAGCCCATATTTGATTTCCAATATATTGAGGGGGAATCGATAACGCCGCCCCCCGCGCCCAAACATAATCATGCCTCTGCATCTAATGTGGCCAGGAGACAGCTACAACAACAGAAGCAACAAAAGCAGGTATCTGTCTATAGTGAGGACACTGATATGGATCCACGAGACTCTTTCAGCCTGAAAAGACTGAGGCTTGAAACTTTAGATCCTGGGGAGGATCCCGGAAGCAAAAGAAAAGGACGGCCAAAGCGTGTGACGCTAGGTGGAAGAGGCAGGCCTAGTTTAGGAAGGGATGAAACTATTAAGATTGAAAACTCCAATGTGCAAGCTAATGGCCCAACTATTGGTACATTTAGTTCACGCCGAGACTCCATTAATTCACAACTAGCACCTCTTATTCGGCAGGATACCGATAGAGATGCCCTACTGGTATTAGCTAGTACCATGAATGTCAGAAGAGAAGACCTAGAAGCAGAGAGCAGTGAAGACGAAAGGAAAGACTTGACAGATTCACATTTTAAAACGGGAGATTACGAAGAAGAGGAACTAGGGTCAGAGAGAGAGCTATTTGGGTCAAACAATTTTGGACCCTTTAGGAACTCTTTCGAAAAAGCTGTCCTCCTGCGTAACAAAATTAGCTCCCGCAGTTTGCCACGACTCTTGAGTCTTAATGGAAGTCTCAATGGCGAGTCATACGGGCTACTACAAGGCCACCATCAAAATCAAAACGAGATACACTCTAGCTCACTTAGAGGGGATCAGGAATCTATTGAATATTTCAACACGTTGCTCAATTTTTTCTTGGAAGACCTGAAAAATGGCTATGACGAGGGTTCAGGGGCATCAAAGAAGCAGCTCACCGGCCTTGACCTTCCAGAAAAAATTTTGTCCCCCCCACAACCGTTGGAAAAAATTCAGATCAACCAGCCGATAGACAATGAGGGAAACACGATTTTTCATTGGGCATGTTCTATGGCCAATAGGAGTATGATCGAATTCTTGCTCACTATGTTTTCCAAATTTATCGATGGGAAAGTCAAAAATTATCATGGTGAGACCCCTCTTATGTTTCTGGTCCAATTTAACAACAGCTATCAAATGAAAAATTTCGATAAAATTTTCGACACTTTGTTCGACTCCGTTCTAGCTGTTGATAATAATGGACGGACTTTATTGCATCATATCGCTCTTGCATCATACAGTACTGGAAACGAAAGTGCTAGAAATCCAGGAGATATGACTTTACACGCCAAGAAGGAAAGGTATTCCAAATATTATTTTGATATTGTATTTTCAAAGTTGGTAGAATTCACCAATTTTCAGATCCATTTGGGAGATGAAAATCGGAGCCCCGAGGAGAAGGAAAAGATTGTGTCTGAATTCATCAACCACCAGGACAAGGAAGGTAATAGTGCCTTACACATCATATCATATCACCTTTCGAAAAAAAGCATCAAGACATTCATTAAATATCACAGGTTCATTGACTTTGGTCTACGCAATAATGTGCACTACTCAGTGGAGGATTACTTGGCCTCTCACAACTACGTTCTTCGCTTAGAAGATGATAATAATAAGTCTCTTGTTGCAAATGGAGACACGGAATCTAAAATGGCTATCTATGCGGACGAAGCTACTCAAAGCTTTGATACGCATTTGCATAAGACCAAGGTTGCGCTCGGTCTCCAGGATTCAACATCAAATATTGTTACGGAAAAATTGGGTGAGCTCTCTTATGCCATGGGCGAGGAGCTTAATGAAAAAGATGAAAAGCTTCTTACGCTTTACAGGTATCAAAAGATTCTTGGTCTCGACAAGTTTGCTTCTCAAAGAAAGATCTTGGACTTGTTCGATTTAGGATATTTAGTGGAGGAGTTTGCGAAAGAGTATGCTGACATGGAGGATATTCTGGAAGAAAGCCGCATGAATATTAAAGTTATTGATCTATCGAAAGACACTATCATCCAGGACGAGATCAATCGCTTGATAAACGATGTATGCTTCCAAACCCTAACAACAAGTGAGGAGTTTCAAAATAGTCTAGCATTGTACACGCGTTTGCGAGAAAAGTTCATGCGAAATAAGTTAACGGAGTTAGAGAAGTCATATAAGCCCAAGCTTTCAGACACGAAGCCATTCGATCTTGCGATCAAGTTGCAACGTGAGGTTATCAGAAGAAAAACTCTAAGCAAAGAGCTCTACTCAAAGGAGCCGGACATCCCTCTATTTGCGCAGTTTCCTGATGAATCGAAGGAGAATTATGACCACGCAAATGATACTGGAATTGACACAGAGAAAAGTGGATCAAGGATTCTGAATTACCCACCGACTGACAAGCTTCACAAGTATTGTAAGCTTATAGCTCTTAGTTGTGGCATGTCATTCAAGGAAGTGGAAAGTTCGATTGACCTCATTGAAAAGTCTCTAGCAAAGTCTTTAAACAATTGAAGCCACGGAATCATGCATGCGCTATGTATTATAGTTTTAGAAGGCCACTCAAAGTATATGTAGCAAGCGTATGATCTGATTAGGTGCAAGAATACTAGAATTACTAGTTTCAAGTGACAAGCTGTGTTTGAAGGTTTCAATGCTTGCCACGAAATTTGGTAAAGTTCTAGACTAGTTCTATTTGCCAAAATTTCATTATGAAAGTGTTGATTCTTGCGAGGGATATCCATGGATTGACTTATGCTAGGCTGGGGACATATACAAATTTAAAAGCTATTTATCCGGGATCACTCTTCAATTTTACCAAGTCTGCTATGGTCATTACTCATTCAAAAAATAAAAAGTAATGCCCAAACCAAATTTTTCAGTTAAAAAGCGTCCTGGATGAGAAACAATCTCTGTCATGATGTGGTCATAAAGGGCACGGCTGAATGTCACACGCCTGTATTGTGCACAAGTTTCGCCATTTGCCGACAGCGCGAGGGAACGACACCTTGTCTAAAGAATATTTTGCGGCCGAAAAAAACACGAAGTGAACCAATACGTCTGAAATCACAGTCCCTCATATTATCACTTCAACCAGAGGTCACGCTTATTATTAACGCGACTAAAAGTACTTCCGTCCTCTCATACCCTTCCAAACTGTCATTCCGGCTTTTTCGTGTGACATCCTGTACGTAATGAAATACACAATTGATGATGTCCCTTCAGGAAATGCACTCGTTTTATAAACTTCGGTCTCAAATAATCTTATGATCTTGAAGTCCAGCGAATAAACAAAAGAAAGACAATTTTGAGTCACGTCACAGAGAATGCTCATTGTAACAACACTTTGAACTTGAGTCTTCAATACAGAACTTCCAGCAATCCGTTGGAGACTTTATGTGAGCGGTTCCCAAGCTTGTTGGGTGAGAAATAAGGAACAAATAGCATCATAGTAACTGTGAATAGTTTAAAAAACTCAGTATGGGACTCTCGGTATTTTTGTACATATTTGTGTCTCCCCTCTCGGCATCTCACGATTACAATTTAAGTCAGTGAAGAATTTGGAGTGCAATTGCGTGTGGTTGGTGCATTACTTATCGGCTCACTACCTTTTTCTCGTGGGCCATCTTCCCGCTTCCTGTTGCGCCCTTGAGTTTAAACAGGATATTCGGCTGCAAATTTGTCTTTGATTCTCGTGTGGATCACGTGCATACTCAACTAAGGCTTTACACATATTTCCTTGCAGTTGATTTGTTAATATTCGTTCTATATTTTCACACCAGAGCTAATGGTGTCACCTGAAGTAACCGGCGATATTTGCACACTGGAACAGCGCAAACTACCTTAGGCGGAAATCATTTTCATCCCACTTAGGCTGTGGCGCTATCTTACATGGGTGCGGGCTAAAGGTAAGTCGTGTACACACACGATTATAAACTGCGCCAATACTTTCGTCACCTCATTTTTGCATGGCGAGATTTGGATACCACAAATGCTGTACAAATTGGAGCATCAGTCGAGAGAGGAGAGTGGGGGCCCAATTAAAGTACATTATTCAAGCTTTGCTTAGCTAAGAAGATGTTTTCCATCGCATCTATGTTTATGTCCGTTGTTGAACTGCTTGATGGGTGCATTCGTGACCACTCTGGATGCAATGTAGTGGCTAGATGCAGAAGAAAGAATCGAGGGTGTACAGTTGAGGCGTAGTGAGTGATATTCACACAAGTCAGGATACATGGTAATGAAACAGGGATGTGCGTAGTGGTGTGGTATGCCTGTGATGCATGTTCACTTGCGAGCTTCCGGCGACTGGCACATAAGCTCCGAAAATGGAAAATTCAAGTAGAAGTTACTTGCTCTTGTTTGAGGGGCATCGAATATAAAAAGGTTCTTCAGGAATATCCCAGAACAGGCTGGTACAGATAAGAATAGACATGACCAAGATGGGAGCCAAGGTTCCGTACGTCACTATAATCATTGAGAAGGTAAGGATAACACTGATTCAAATTACGAGTAGAAGATAGTTCCGATCAACGCCTGTGATGCTTCTCCACAGCGACTTCTGGCTTACCAAGTATACAAGAATTACGCATACGCAGGATTCACCGTTGTAGCCTTTTTCATATTGCGTTATTTTTGGAATCCTGTTCCCTCTTTCTTCCCAAATGTACGTGGACAAAGGATACGGATGAGGCGATGCTATTTGCGAAATACTTGTGTGTTATCATACACGCTCCCATAATTCGGAATGGTGGTGTGATGTGGCTGGTCATTTCGGTCATCTTTTTATTGGCTAACTGTATACCATACTAGAATATTTCGAGTGACCTTTTATGTCTTCACATCGTCCTAAACAGGGCCAAATCCCTTAAATTCATAGGTTTCACAAATAGCTTAAGCCCTGATGACTCAACCTCTTCCATCTCCCACAGGATCCTGATAAATGGCCTATTTCACTGTATCATCTGCCCCTACACATCTGGGAAATAGATTTCACATCATTAAATCATTCGTCAGTTTCCAGTATTGTGTTGAAAGTTTAAGATTAGGCGTGTACTCTATGCACAAGCGCTTAGTGGGAGTGCCTCAAAGAACGCCAATCCTTGCACCTTTTAATCGAGCAGTTGTGATAACAATGGCACAGCCCTGCTACAGACTGTGGAAGGACCTCTCAAATAGAAAGGGAGAGGTTTACCGCCCGAATTTAATAAATTCAAGACATCAACGGTGGCCTGACTTACTAATATGTCGACCAATGATAGACCCACAAGAAACACTTATCGTGTAGGCTCGAACGATCAACCAGTCGATGTTTTCCAACCCATTTAAACATGCTTGAGAAATTCTGTGTCTTAACTTTAAAAGCAGTGTGGACTGCACTCTGAATGAACTACGAGAAACCGGATAAACCATAGTCCGTTCCTAAAACTGAATTTCACATTTTACATATTGATGTCCTGCATCCGAGTGCGTCAGTGCCCCAGAGATTCTCTACAAATGTCTCTCACTTCAGCAGTAATAAATTTTCCACACCACACTTCACAATGGAAAAGTCAAATCCTAACACAATAATGATTTCTGAGCTAGATATTCAGCAACTTAAACCATTTCCTTTACCCAAAGCTCTCAGTAAACTTCCTATCCAAATCTTGGACACGTTTGCGAAGCTGTACGAGCTTACGAGGGGCTATGTCAAGTCGCTAAACACGTACCAAACCAAAGAGCAAGAGCTTCGAGGACTAATAAATCAAATAGTTCTGTTGATAAACAGTATTATACATTCAATCGAAGAGCATAATCACTACGCTGAGACCATACAGAGCCAGATTAGGGAGCTCGATATTCTATTCAAGGAATTTTCAGTTCTCGAGACAAATCAATACCAGCTCTTGAGCTCCAACTTCAATCAAAGCTTTCTCATGGCAAAATACAAAAATCTTCTACAACAAGAGGATGATAGGGCCACTTTAATGACGAACGAGTTTCACAAAGGCCACGCCAATATGGGCGAGTTTCTTAATGATTTTCGAGAATCAAGAAAGATTTATCACTACCGGCGAGAGAAAGTGATTCGGTGGGAGGAGGACAGAGTCAGTGGCTTTATTTGAGTTCTTCAGGTGAAA
Organism: Metschnikowia bowlesiae; assembly: GCA_002370295.1. Classification (NCBI taxonomy): domain Eukaryota; kingdom Fungi; phylum Ascomycota; class Pichiomycetes; order Serinales; family Metschnikowiaceae; genus Metschnikowia; species Metschnikowia bowlesiae. The sequence goes on along the minus strand of NLAK01000017.1, from coordinate 74,734 downwards.
CAAATAGATTCTCTAGACAATTTGAGAATCTCGAGCGCGAAATTATGTCATGGTCGCTGCATTGGGGGTTCCGTTGCTCAAGCGACAGCAAAGAGGGGCTTTGCTCAAGGCATTTCCACTTTGCTCTGTGCCTAGATCACACAGATAGTTCCCAGCCTCCAAGGAAGGAAAAATCCTGCATGGTAATGCACTCGACCAGTCATTCAAGTTGTTTTTTCTGTCATATCTGAAGGGCTGTAACAGGTTGTTTATCAATTGATTAAATAAGCGTCGCGCAGACAATCGGAGCGCCCGGATGAGCAACAAGCCAACTGGCTCCGAGTGGCCGACAAGAGGTTATTAAAGCGCGAAATCTTCCCAGATACGGCCAGGAATATTTTTCAGTACTGCCACACTTGTACAATATTTGTTGCAATGTTTAGAAACTCAGCCAGGCTCTTTAGCACTTCAGGTCGTGGTTTCAATTCCATACCCAAAGCGCCTCTTCCCAAAACAGGCATTGTCAAACGTTCGTTAAAGACTCTTGCAGGATTAACTGGTTTGGCTCTCGTGGGGTCCGTTGGTGTGGTTACTTATAAAGTACTACAGGAATCCAGACCTTCTGATCAAGTGAAACAGACCACTACTTTTGAAAATGGTCGTAAAAAGAAAACTTTGGTGATTCTCGGCTCCGGTTGGGGGTCAATTCCGCTCTTGAAGAACTTGGATACATCCTTGTACAATGTGGTGATCGTTTCTCCCAGAAACTACTTTCTTTTTACCCCACTCTTACCCTCGGTTCCCACAGGAACTGTGGAGATTAGATCCATTATCGAACCCGTCCGGAGTATCACCAGAAAGAAGGCTAACGAGGTCATATACTTGGAGGCAGAAGCTACTGATATCGATCCTGTGAATAACAAAGTGACTATTCGGCAATCTACTACAGTGCACTCGGGTCATTCCGGTACCGACACGGGCTCTTCTAAACCTACCTATGGCGAGGATATTGTGACTTCGTTGAACTACGATTACTTGGTCATTGGTGTCGGAGCGCAACCATCTACTTTTGGAATTCCTGGTGTGGCTGAGCACTCAATTTTTTTAAAAGAGGTCAGTGACTCAATCAAGATAAGAAGAACTCTCATGGAACTCATTGAAGCAGCAAACATTTTGCCAAAAGGGGATCCTGAAAGGCAGAGATTGTTGTCCGTTGTTGTTTGTGGTGGTGGCCCTACTGGTGTTGAGACAGCCGGAGAACTTCAGGATTACGTAGACCAAGACTTGAAGCACTGGATGCCTGAAGTGGCGGACGAATTGAATATCACCCTTGTGGAGGCCATGCCTCATGTTTTGAATATGTTCAACCAGAAATTGGTTGATTACACTCAACAAGTGTTCAAGGACTCCAACATCAAGCTCAAGACTAACACCAAAATCCAGAAAGTTGATGAAAAGTCAGTATTTGCAAGTCACCACGAAGAGGATGGCACACAAACCACGGTTGAGTATCCATACGGAATGTTGATCTGGGCCACAGGTAACGCACGCAGAGAGATAGTGGGCAATTTGAGTTCGAAGGTTGAAGAACAGAAGAACGCTAGAAGAGGTTTGTTGGTTGATGAAAAACTCTTGGTGGACGGCACCAGCAACATTTTTGCCTTGGGCGATTGCACTTTTACGAAGTATGCCCCAACAGCGCAGGTGGCATTCCAAGAGGGTATTTATTTGGCTGGGGTGTTCAAGAAGTTAGATGAGATCGATTCCTTGAAGTACAAAATTAACAATCCATCTCCTCAAGACAATTTGGCACGACTCAGCAAGAAGTTGGTGAAAGCCGAAAATTCCATCGAGCCCTTTCACTACAACCACCAAGGTTCGTTGGCATATATTGGATCTGAAAAGGCTGTAGCCGATTTGGTGTGGGGCAATTGGTCCAACATCTCATCTGGAGGCTCATTCACGTTTTTGATCTGGAGATCTGCTTACATCTACATGTGCCTTTCAGTTAAAAACCAGGTGTTGGTGTGTCTTGACTGGTTCAAGGTGTCTCTTTTCGGTAGAGACATCTCCAAGGAATAGTTATAGAGATAGAAGATAATAATGCGAAAGAATACATTTTATTCAATGGGTACGTGACGCAGAGCCGTCCATGTGGAACGCAAATACTTAGATGTGCTTATGCAATTGTACGGATTGTACGGAAAAGTTTGTGTGGTACATTTTAAATACCGATATGATGGAAAAACGCAAGACTCCTTTTTTGGAAAAACTCATTAACAACAACGTTGACCAAATGGGGTCAAATAGAGCTATGTGAATGAATCATACTTCCAATCCAAAAGCTTGTGGATGATTAACGTTAGGAAGAATTTTGGATGATGTGTTAAGGACAAAGAATAGTTGAGCATGTACCTCAAAATGAAGGACTTGGCAGAAGCTGAGAAATTTCTCAGTAAAATCATCAGAGTGGGATTAGAGTGGGAGATGGATTCACGATTACACGTTTATACGATCACATCAAAACAATGTCGGATGAACATCACACGTCCATGTGTTATGGAAACGTTTTGACAGCAGAACCAAAAAGATTTGAGAAAGTCACGACAGAGAAAGGAGAACAGCCTTTGACATAACAGTGTTCGGGTCACTCATTGATGAGCTCGTCTACCCTGCCAAAACCGGTCGTTATGAGGTATATGTGGTCTTGAAACTTCGGAGTCACTTGACGAACCCCGAAGATGACATCTAAAGCAGCAAAGAAGGTTTCGCGATACCTCAATCGAACTTCAACATTGGAACTATCTATTAATGCAATTCAAAACGGCATATTGAATTTTATTCAAAAATTGCTTTGTCTCGGAAACAGTCTATAAATCATGCGCGAATACTGCATTCATCAATATATAGAATACCCAAGTTATGAGCCCTGGAACCAGCCATCGGTCCTAGAAATGGAAGTCGGAGAGATTGTCGTCGTCGTCATGTTTCTCTTGCCAGTGATCATCCCTAGGGTAAGGAGGCGAAGAAGGCCTTTGAGAGTAAGACTTTCTGTCCGACACAGAGGAGAAGGTATCCATGTCGTTTGTGGTATACTCCTCAGCCTCGTCATCTTCCGCGTCTGAAGGGTAGTAACTTTGCTCGGCAGTAATGATGGAGCGCACCTTCTTTGGCAAGCGGTCAGGACGGTAGAAGCGCAAGTCCACCCTGCCAACAATATACAAGACGTTGATGATCCACTCAAATGCACCCCAGCAAATGTACATGAGAACCGGCGAGCCCGCAGGACCAGTGTGACGCGCAATCCTGTCCTGAAACAATACAACGCATCTGCATAAAGAGCCAATTAAGATCAAAACAGTGGTGGTGCAAATTAGGGCCATCGACACATTATGCTTCAAATTACCTCTTTGGTTTGTCAAACCTTCCACCATATTGTAGTGGTGGTGTGTGGCAGCAATGACCCGAATGGCATGTCTATGGTTGTGGTTTCTCTTCATGAAGGTCTCCTCCGCCTTTCGAGCAGCGCCAGGCTGCACAAAGTAGAACGTAGAGAATGACTCGACCCACCATGGCTGGTACGTGTACAAGTTCTCATCTTTGGCGGTGGGAGGAAAAAGGTATGACAACCCGATCAAACTGATACTCGTGAGCGAGTATAAAATCACACAAATTCCCGTGGCCATGTTGACTTTCCGCCATTTAAGGTAGGCCGATTCGCTTAATAAGTTGATGTACGGCACAAAGGAGGCGAGCACAGTGCTCACCACAAGAAAGCCCACCACAATGTACATAGTGATCATCACGCTCCAAAACAATTTCCGAGATCCACCCACGGGGTGGCGCCACGTGAAAAGACGCTGGGCCAACATTAAATCGAAGGACGCAAAGATGACCGAAGGGATGATCAAGAAAAATTCACTAGTCAATCCCACCTGAATCTTTGTGGAGTCCTGCAGCCATGCTGCGCGTAAGGCGAACCCACAGAGTTTCATGGCGCAGTTGAAGGCCCACACAAACGAAATCCAGAAATAGTGGCCTCGTGTGCAATTGATAATGAAGATGAGAAGATGGATGATACCTGTGATCGCAAATAAGACCGTAAAAAGAATGCTTGGCGCTAGATCCTTGGGCTCGGGGTAGTCTCCGAAAAGACCCAATTGTATGCCCACCGCATACTTGAGGAATACGTCTGGTAAGTTTGGGCCCATTAAGTTTTTAGAAAATTTGACGATATATAGGATACCTGTACCCTCTGCAGCTCCATTGAAGAGCGGTTGAAAAAAATGCAGTAGACCTTTCATTGCTGGGTATCCGTCGAAGTCGTACGGAGCGAACGATGTGTAGTTCAAGCTCATGCTGTGTAGACGTTTTTAAATTAATCCCTGAGCCAGATTGGGTTGTATGCAAATTAGATGCTTTCCTTGTAATTTTAGTGGGATATTATTTTCTTCTGAATTTCTAGTGAATTATGTGATTGCAATTCTGGACTGGCGTTGGTATTTATATGGAGTGGACATACGCAACATTTTATTGCTATATTAGGAAATATGGAGAGGAATATGCAGGAACACGATTTCCGTTTTGGGACAGAACAAAGGACCGTCCCGGATTCCGACCAATACTACCTCATGAGCTCTTAGGGATGATTAATTCATACTTCAGATGTCCTTGTAGGTTTTTTTAACAGGCATCGACTTGGCAAATAATCATGGTTCGGTTTTCATTGACCTCACACCACGCACGATGATTTGCATCTGCTCGCAAATTTCCCAAACAGGAAATGTCGCCTATATAGGAACGCGAATCTTTCGCCATTGCTCTCTTTGGTATATACTTAGCCGTTAAACACAGACCAAGAAACATTCCAGTATGCAGGTATTCTTATCTCAGAGAACTCAGTACTCCACGTTATCTCGCTACCTTTTATTAGAGTGCTCGTATACTATAGTACTAAGCCTACCTGAAAATGCTTGAACTTCAATTCAATAAGGTAGTGGTGCATAGGGCCACGCTGCATTTAGACTCAGCATTCTACATATAGAAATCATGGAATAGCTATCGAGTGCCACACACAGAATACACTTAATCTTTCGTTTTATGGGAAGAGAGAGAAGGTGGAGTGAGATGTTTTTCGCGGTGAACGACTTCATGAGGTTTGAGCGCGTACAGGGTTTTTCCAAACCATTCGTACCAGCGCACCACAATGTATGGAACCTCTAGCGATATTTAAAAACCAATGGTTTCAAAAGTGGCATACTCCTTCGCGCAATCTTTCAACCAAGTGGCACAACGTTTTCAACCAACCCTCATTATAATCTCATAATTTGGAATTCTAAAAATGGAGAATCGCCACATTGACACTACATTTCAGAGTCTTGAAGTACCAATCAAGAGTCAAAACGGGCGAAAAGGAACTCGCTTCAATATGGTCATGTTTATGATAGCTTTCATACTTGATAATTTAATTTTGTTAGTTTTTTTGCATCGTTTAGCCGCGTTGGTTTAAATCGTTGTCTCCTCCCTTCGAAACATTATGGCGCGCTATTTTGAGTACTTTTAAAAACACTATAAAACACATTTAATACTCAGCAGACTCATTGCAGCCTTAGTGAAATCCGCTGAAATTCATCGATTCTGAAACTTTGTCAGTTCATCTCATAGCCTGTACCGATGCCGGCTACCAATATCGATTATACCGGAGCACACACGGCACTAGCGGAGAACCAACCCAGCACTATAGTCTCAATGCCTAACCAACCATGTATGGTTTCCACACCGTTCGGCCTTTCAATTCTCGAAATACAGGGCGAACTAAATATACCTCGACAAGCACCGCCTGCTGATATTGAAGTGGATTCAGAGTATAGAGCGAGCTTTGCCAAGGTGGACGAAATTTACGATGCTGTTCGGTTTGGTAGAATGCTGTTTGATGTCAACGATCCAAATAAAGTCGTGTTGTACGTGGGCAAATCGCAGCGATTGCTTGGAGCAGTGGAAACATTACGAGAGCCTTTGGGAATTCTACGTGTTTCTCGAAATGCGGAGGAAAAAGAAATAAAAATCGTGGATGTTATAAAGAAAAAGATATTATTCAAGCACAGGCCTCTTCCCGTGATGTAAGCTACAGAATCAAGAGTTAGCGTACACGCGCTTAAGATGTGAACCATTTGAAGATCACGACATTGATTAATGACACTGTCATTTCTCCATACGACTTTCATGCTATATAATTTTCGGCATGGATATGTTCATTAATACAGATTGACATCAATGAAAGGCTTCGGATTTTGGGAATGCTAAGCCTTACATCAATTCTGCTTACGCCGGCATGACCCAGGGGTACACGACAAGCGGTAGGCTAAAACTTTGCTGCACATGGTTCGATCTCCACTATGTTGTCGAAGATGGTCTGGATGTCTTGAATAGAAAAGCCCAAGTGCTCTTGCATGTAGTTCATTATACCTCCGTACTTTGAGCGAAGCAATTCAAGCGTTGCTAACATAGCATCAGATTTGGAGCTGATCAAATTGGCAAAACCATCTTTTTCGAGAGAAAAGTCCTTTCTGCCGCTGATGATCATCTCCTCTACCATCTTAAACTCCTTTTTCGACCTCAGCTGCTCGATCCTGGCCAAAAAGCCAGCCTTTATCTTGTCGTGATCGGGCGCCAAACCAATATGCGTCAATTCATACTCCTTGGCAATTGTATAGTCGTCCAAGCCGGTTAGTTTGAGCACAAGCATGCCAAAAATGCCCGTGCGATCTTTTCCGGCGGTGCAGTGAAACAAAATTGGCCCTTTATTGTCTCGAAGGCTAGTGAACATTTCACGGAAAGCATCGACGCCACATTCCAACATGTGATCGTAGATATTAACGAACGAATACCACAGCGTGATCAAATTAGAGTATCTCGAAGCAACAGCTTGAGGAGAGAAGTCTTCTTGCTGGAAAACTGGGTTAAACACCCGTGCAATATTCATTGTCTCGAGGTTTTGGGGCACCCCATCTTTATCACACTCTTGTTCTGACCGAAGGTCGTAGATAGTTCTGATCTGAAGCTTTTTCAAGGCTTTCAATCCTGATTCGGTCACATCTGCAGTGTTTGCACATCGAAAAAGTAGATTGGGGCGCACATAGTACCTTGCAGAGAAATTTGGCCTCTGTAGAGCAAGTCTGGGCGCCACTAGCGGCCACCCTCCCAAGTCTCTGAAATTGCATATGCCATCAACACTTTTAAATCTGGGAGTAGCGCCGATCTTTTCGTTGGCTGCTTTGAACCGCAAAAGCTCCTCTTCCGTGGTAAGATATTTCACGACCAAAGCATTCACCACGTAAGCGTAATTGATGGTGTTCCTCTTAGTGAGAGGAATACCATGGGGATTGTCAGATTCCTCGTCGCTGGGTGTCTCGATTTTCTGCACGCCATAGAAGTTGTGATCTGCACCATCAATGAGTTCTAATTGATGCGTGTAAGGCCCACGATTCAAATGATTGGCAAAGAAGGCACAGTCCTCTTTAGAAATTATCTCGTCCTCGGTTCCGTAAACACTCAAAACAGACCATCTTGGAGACAATTCACGAACACTGGGTGTATCGGCCGTGGCCAAGGAAGCCAATTCCTGGCGAGTAATCTTCACCAAGCTCATTTTCCCGTGCCGGAGGGCAGTCTGCTCAAGATACTCAAAAGTATTTGCGTCCACTGGGTAACGATCTAAAACAGTTCTGGAACGAAACCTCAGCGAGCAATTGATGAGGTTGGGCACCACAATGGCTTTAGAAGCAGTAGCAGGGTTTTTCAAAAGCCTCTCCTGTCGCACAGCCCAGAGAAACATGGCTACGGCGCCTCGTGAATGCGCCACAATAGCCAGAATTAAGAGCCGTCTCTGGGTAGCGTTCCCATCTGACAAGATATACTCACACACGCTGGAAATGTCCTCGATATCCAGCTCCAAGATGCGCCCCACTTTGGCATCCTCAACGTCCGCCAGCGACCCACAGCCTCGGAAATCTATACGCAAAGAGAATACGCCTAGCTCCGCTGCCATTTTGTGGGCCAACTTCTTCTGATAACAGTAATCGCGATGACCACCTTGGCCATGGAGAATCAACACCATCCGGTTCGTTGGAGGCGCATATCCTTGAGCCAAGAAATCTTCATTGTCTACGGAATGAGGAAAGGCAATAGTACCGCGGACTCCCAATTTAGTTTCGATGTCAATTTCATGAGGAGCGGGCCACTCTTTCATGCCCTTGTATCTGATATCTGTCCAGTCCATGGTGATGTTCTGATTGAGCCTGGCGCAAGAATGTTGAAGAAAATAATTGTGTTGTCAATCTTGTGTAAAATCAAAAAAAAAGCTAATGTTTCAGATTCTTTTTGAGCCTTCGCTTGGAGGAAATGGAAAAATCAAGAAAGTAGTTGACAGCAGTGTCATTAGTCAAGTACCGAGCGTGAATCGCATATGAGAGCGGCGCAAGGAGAAACAATGGTGCACACGCAGACACGCATACAATTCAGATTCTATAATTCAGCTATGAAGGTGCTTATTGACTTTTCTGTTTTGTATATGGCTCTTTGAATTATTAGTTGCCAAAATATTCTTGAATGTCATTTCCCGATTCATCACTTCATTTTCTCGATTCTCTTGGACGGCATCTTGATGAACTCTGAGATCCGCGGCATAATTTCGCGAGACTGCACGAGCGGGGGAACCTTTAATGAAGTTTTAAGCTTCAGAGAACACTGGTCTAGAATCAAACAGCAAGAAACAGAACTTTTTTTCTTGTTGTTCAATTTGCCATGATGTGCTTCAAATCACTAATGCACTAATTAGGGGTTTCTTGAAAGGACAGGTAAGACACAAGCAAGGGGCACTAGCTAGGCCCACCTTAATTGTTGCCCCGTGTTGCCAATGCAGTGGCTAATTGTCACGATTGAGGCCTTCATGTCCCAAGTATTAATGTGCGTGCGTCTTTGACATTGATACTAATCTTTGCCACACGGTAGAAGCATCACTTGCGAAACTGAAATCAGTTTATCGCTTGCATTCCGTATGTTTAGCCTTTTGTGTTTAGACTTATGAACTTTAGGGATTCTTGGCATCTGCTATACTTCGTGCCTAAATCTTCGTACCAAATATGGCTTTTTAAATATCCTGTATATTAGTGCAATTTATACCCACAGCTCAATGCATTCATATCGTTGTTCCAGTAATCCCCGATCTTAAAGAGGACCACACAGTTAATCGATTGCTTCAAATCTGAGCATGGGGAAAATTTCATTCGCATCCTTGGCTGGTGTTCGCCAACTTCTTCTTTTGCTTCTCCACATACCGTGCGTTCACCACTGCAACACTGTCGTTACGATCTTTTTTGCTTAACGGCACATAGTTCTTGAAATTACGCCCCATGCCATCTCCAGTATTCACTGAGCCCCCCGTGGCTTGACCCTCAAAGTTTTTGGGTATGAACACGTCCTCCACCATTCGTGCGACCTGAGCCTTGAGCTGGTAGTCGGTTAGCTCTGCATTGAACCGGCGGTGCTCTTTGCTTATGCGGGGGATTTTTGCTTCGATGTCCTCGGTGCTGAGCCACTCCATCTCGGGAAAGACGCAATCGTAGAGTACTAAGGGGATGTCATTGGCCATCTCATATGCAGGCTTGCTGGGGTATCGATCAATATCCATCAACTCGTCCACTATCGTGGGGTTTTCGAGTTTCTGGCCCACCAAGAATAACACTGCCACCATGCATCGCACCTGGTGCCACAAGAACGCCGAGCCTTTCAAGTCAAACACGTAAAATTCCGAGTCGTGTGTCTCGATTTCGGCGTGGTACACTTCGCGCATGTGATTGGTGATTTGCTTGGAACCATCAATTTTGCAGAAGTTCCGAAAGTCATGCGTGCCCTTGAATCGCTCCGCTGCATCTCTCATAAGCTCTATATCGAGTCCAGTCTTCTTGAAAAGATACTTGTAGTGTCTGTAAGAACAGCTGAAACGAGCATCGAAATTGGCTGGTGGACGTAAGCATACGGCGGTGATCCGGATATCTGGTGGTAAAAGCGAGTTTAGAATCGCAATATACCTGACTTCTTTGGAGTCACACTTTGGGTCGTCCTGTTGGTCCTTGCTGAGGTTTGACCGGATGTTTAGTGAGATCACTTGGTTCAAAGCGCTGACGCCTTTATCAGTTCTTCCACAACGACTGAAAGAACAGCAGTTTGGATCTTCTGCACTGATGAGTTTCGACTTGGCCATGGCCTTGAGGATCTCAGCCTCCACTGTGGGCAATGGTGTGGGTTCGAATTGGTAGTTAAGACCGTTGTAGTTCCAGCCCATATACGCGAATCGGAGCGCTATGAAGCGGGTTTCAAAGCGAGAAAAATCGAACTTGCATTTCTTGGTGCTATGAAACCTTGCCTCTTTTGAGGTTTTGTCGATCACGCTTGGAGTTCCGCCGACTTCTGTTGGTACTGCATTTCCACTGTCCTCCACGGGAACTTGATGCCCACCTTCAAGCTCGATGATTCTCTGAATTAGATTTTTTTTGGACCATTTCGCATAAGAAGCAGTGGACATCGCACGTCGATATATTGACATGTAATAATACACCCGGCCTTGTATAATTGCTTTCACGGAGTTTGACACACTCTTGGCAAACGACACGAACCCCAGCGCACGGACGTGCATCGCATCAATATACAGTACAGACCATCTCTCAATCTCATCTCATTCGGCAAACTGCTGCAACAAAATGTCTCTTCTGTGGCATAGTCTCTCGGGCCAAATCCACCCGTGGATCGAGGAGGCTGTAGCCTCGCTCAGATTTCCATCCATGACCCCAGTGCAGGCCTCCACAATCCCGCTATTCTGCGGAAACAAAGACGTGGTCGTTGAGTCCGTGACCGGATCAGGCAAAACGCTTTCGTTCGTCATTCCCGTTCTACACCACGTATCGAACTTTCTCCATGGTGACTTAGCTGGAAACAACGACCCTGAGCCTGCGAAGAAAGGCCACGTGTTGGCTGTGGTGATTACGCCCACTAGGGAACTAGCCAGCCAGATTCAAAAGGTCTTTGATGAGCTTCTCCAGTTCTTGCCGGAAAAGTTGGTGCGGATCTCCACACAGCTTGTTGTTGGATCACTTTCATCAGTGCGAGAAGATTTGGAGACGCTTTTAAAGCAGAAGTCCCTGATCGTAATCGCCACGCCTGGCCGCTTGGCGGACCTACTCAAATCCACAAAAGTGCACACCAATTCCGTGCAAATAGCGGTTTTAGACGAAGCGGATAAGCTTCTAGATATGTCGTTTGAACCAGAGGTTGTATCAATCTTGAAGCAGCTCTCGGGCCAAAGACGTACCGGGTTGTACTCGGCCACACTTTCTGCTGCTGGAGACAAGATTTTCCGAACCGGAATAAAAAATCCGGTCAAGATTTGCGTGCAGACCAAGGCCAAGAAGCAAACGTCGGCGCCCAAAGCGTTGACCATACAGTATGCGCTCACAACACCGCAAAAAAAGCTCACAGCGCTCTTGAGTCTTCTCCAAAATTACCGCTTCAAGAAGTGCATAGTATACTTCCCTACATGTACGTCAGTCAAGCATTTCCACGACTTTGTTCAGTCTTTGGACCTTCCTCTTCAGTTCTACTCGTTGCACGGCCAACTTAACACCAACGTGCGGCTCAAAACTTTGCAGAAGTTTGATGCTGGAGATAATGCCAGCAAGCACATTCTCTTTACCACCGATGTTGCCGCACGAGGCATAGATGTACCCGACGTGGATTTGGTGGTGCAGACAGACCCTCCATCGGACCCAGACATGTTCTTGCATCGGTGTGGAAGAACGGGCCGGGCAAATAAAGTGGGGCGGGCCATCGTCTTCCTCAATGAAGGCACTCCCGAAGAGGATTATGTGGATTTCATGGATGTCAAGCGTGTTCACATGAGTGCTTTTGAATTACCGCAAGATGCACAGTTACACCAGCAAGTGCAGCAAAAGTTGGAACAGTATGTGAGGAAGGACCGAGCTCGCCACGAGTTGGCTATCAAGGCATACGTCGGCTTTGTCAGGCACTATCAAAAGCACGTGGCGTCCAGTATTTTTCGGATGCTGGCATTGGACTACCTTGGTTTGGCACGGCTTTATGGATTGCTTAGGTTGCCAAAAATGCCCGAGACCAAGTACATTCCAACTGAACAGTTTCCGGAAAACGGCTGGTTGGTGGAACCTTTTGACATGGACAAATTTGCATACGCCAACGAAAACAGGGAGAAGCTGCGCGTGGAGAACTTGGCGGCAGAGAAGGAGAAGATGGTTCGAGACGCCAAGAAGCGGAAACTATTGAGGCAGAAAAACGAGGCGTGGTCGGCGAAAACCGAGTCAAAGGATCTGCGTGCCGAGCGAAAAGAGAAGAATAAGCGCAAGCGGGAGGCTATTGAAAGGGAGATAGCGGCGGAGCTGTCTAATGAAGAGGATGACCAAATTGACTGGAAGGACATAGTGCGCAACAGCAAGAAACCCAGGGCTGAAGTTCTGGGAAACTTCGATGGGTTGTGAATTCAGAACATGTTATGATTCTTGCGTGTGTTTTCGAATTGGCAGGTTTGAACACTAGCATCAACGTGATTCAGAAAGTTCTTTCGTCCATCAAGAGTTATTTCTCGAGTATCTTCATGTTACCTGTCGCAATAAGGACTCGAGATATTTAAGAATCATCTGGAGAATACGCTAAATGATCGATTCCTATAGGAGCTGGTACATTATAATTATCTAAGTGTATACCCAAGGGCCTGCTCAATGTGAATTGAATTGTGGGCGTATGGACGTGGTCTTCTACAGTATGCCTAGTGAATGCGCATAGTCTAGACAATACAACGACCACGAAGCGGTTAAAATTCTATTTCCATGCGTAAACGCCCGTCTAGGTACCGCCCAACTAGCAGGATCACCGTGACGGGATCGCGAAGACGATATTTTCGTTTGTTGAGCCAGCTCACACATAAAGTTATTCTGTATATTGAACATGGCTTCCTATCCGAAGTTTCCGGGCACACTCTGAAAGTTGGAATGTCGACTGGTCGAAATAAGCGGCTCCTAACAAGAGGCTTTTATTTCTGGTTAACATTAGTGGTGGTATGTTTCATCAAATCTCAAAAAGGTTCACACTTTTACCAACGGGTATCTTTTTTCGGTACTGTTTTGTCGGATTTCTCGGATCAACGTAGAGCAGTGTTCGAATCACCATTAGGACATTTACGATACAACTTCACCCTGTGTACTAATAGCGTGGTGCTTTTTTAGATGTTTTACGGATGAGCAACTCGTCTCTCCTACAGACGAGCGGAGCCAAGGATCGCATCAGTCAAGGATTTGGTATTGAACCAAATGCCTGATATCAATTAAGAGTTCAGAAGAGTTCAGAAGAGTTCAGAAAAGATCGGAAGAGATCGGAAGAGATTACTTGAGTTGTCTACATAAACTTGAAGCAAGAAAGGAGCCCAGCGACTGAAAATTTAGCTCTGAGATGAGGCTTCCCAATTATATTGCATTTCTGTAAGATTCTAGAGTGATACCTCACCGCTGAGTTTAGATTGCCAATCTTACCACTCTAGGGAATACCCAAACTGTCTTCCTTCCTCCATGTCAGTCGTCAACTCTTGCCTTTATTCTCTTATGCGTGACCCTTTGCTGAAAATTTAGTTTTCACCTTTGCTGTACCTTAAATTTTCCGCTGACGGAACGGATTCCATCATAAACAAACACGTCGTCAAGTGGAATGTATTGGCACGTGAGGAACTTCAACATTTCTTGGGCACACACACCAGCGATGAGACTGCATGTATTATGATATGAAGACGTGTTGTGACAAAACACTTCCCGAAGGGTTTTTTCCACAGCAGTCCCAATGACCACTTCTTTGACGTCTGGCATATCTTCCTTGAGTAAGCTTGTGAAAACTTGCACATAGCCCGAAAACCCGTCTCGGTTTCCTCTGTCACACCAACAGTGGTATGACAAAATAGCAAAATAAATAAGCAATTCATCGTTGATATCATCTCTGAGCTTTTGTAGGAGTTGATTGACCGTTTGATGAGTGTAGTCTGACATCTCACCGCTGGTCACATGTAAAAATGCACTGTTCTTGCAGAAAACAGACACGGTAGAGTTACTAATGTCGTCCATGCTGCGACCCACCACTTGGAAGGTCTCTCTTAAGAGTGCAGTGAACTGCTTTTGGTCCCTTTGCGCCTTGTCACGATAAATTTCCTGCAACCGAACGTAGTCTGCAGTCGTTGATGTCATATCCGGAAGATTACCCGAAAGGGGAAGACAGCCATTGATGTCCGTAAAACACAGGAGCGCATGAACTAGAAGCCAAAATACCGAGGTGTGTGGCCCAATTTCTTGGATTTCTATCCTCTCGAAAAGCCGTTGGACTGTCTCCGGCACATTAGTCACTTGCAACGCTCTGTGAAAGCTCAGAGACGCCTCTATAAAATTTGGCTCTTTCATCAAATTCCGTGACATACCCTGGATGTATTCTCTTTGAAAGCGGCTCTTCTCCGTGTAGTTAAGCGGCCCTTTAGAATAGTCGAGTTTCCACCGATGCAAGGCCTTTATGAATATCACAACAAACGGCACATGTGCATGGTCTGTGGCGTCGAGTGACTCCAAATCGAACAGGTCGGCAAAATCTTGAAGCTCAGGCCATGGTTGATCGATTCGGAGGTCATACGTCTTTGACGGGTCGTGCGTTTCAATTATGGTGGTTTCTTTGGAATATACTCTTACCATACCGTAAAATCCAACGGTGGATACCACGAAAAACGGAATTTGGTACTCCCATAGTACACTTTTGAGCTCCATCATCACTTTTACGGGAACAGGGCCGCCCAAAACCACGGCGGAGAATTGAGCAAGAAAATCACTGCACTTAGCACGGTCCTCCACCAAACTTTGCACGGAAATGTCCCGAAAATGGCCCTGGACATCGGAATTGAGCTCCTGAAGTGATCTACATACGGAAGAACACCTTGGCTGTCCAACTGAGTCTGGATCAAGGAAGAAATTCCCGTCTAGATCAGACTCTCGCACAGTATCACCATCAACAATCGTAAATTCACCAATACCCGGAAGAACAAGGTTTTTAAGAACTTCTGCACCAACGCTTGTGCAATTAAGAAGACATACGTGGGAAAATTGGAGTCGTTTTTGGCCAGTGGAAGCCCAGAGCCGGACCTGCCGGTCGTACTTGTCAGACATATCCAAGTGCACAAAAGGCGGACCCCTGGGCGTCGAATTGAATTACTGATTTTTCAGAATTCAGATCAAAAATCTTGACTTAGAGTCAATAACATGGGATTGTCAAGGACTAGGGAGTTGTGAAGTGGGAGCTCGCAGACGTAGATGTAGAGCAGTTGGATTCCGATGTGCGGGGCGCGCGAGGCACAGGCCTGATAGTGATATGAAGAAAATGAATTTGATTATGGCTCTTTTACTCGATATATTTTGGTTTGCCCTTTTCAAGTCAGTATCGTTAATTTTGATCCTGCCTCCGAAGCATTATTAATTTAGTTACCGGTTTCGAGATTAGTGAATATCTCTCTGCAGTCAGTTGGCAGATGAAAATCTCTCAAAAACAACACTCTTTAAGAGATCTCACAGCCCTTCTTACTCCCCATCAACTCCTCGTACCGTTCCTTATCCATGTCTTTCATCTTCTCCTTGACCTCGTTAGGAAAGTATTTCTTGATGAGAACCATGGCGTTCAAGTCAAGATTGCTGGAATCCGCCAAAGTGATTGCATTTTCATATCTGCAAAAAGGACAATCGTTTTTCCCTCGTTGCTTGAGCTTCACAAGGCACCTTACACAGAAAATGTGGCCGCAGCTCAATCGGATCGGCTTAAACGCTATGGACATACATATCGGGCATGTGTAGTCGTCTATCTGTGGAATAAGCGTTAACAACTTGTTCTGCATGACAAAACAAATGGACTGCGCAACAGACTTTCCGCGAATGGAAATATGGTCTTCGGACATCAATTTTGGAAACTTTGATGACACATTGAGACAAGTCTGCTTGTCAAACTTTTTCAAAATCTTCCGTAGCGCTTCAGTGTTGATGGATTGGTATTGGATGATCTTCAAGAGCCTCTGGTTGAGTGCGATGAAGCTTTCGTAAGCCACGGCTGTCGCCTTCTTATTGTAGCCGATAATGTGGGATTTCTCTACCCGCATTTGGTACTGACTTAGACTTTGCTTGATCTGGTCTGAATTTTTCTCCAAGACCTGCGATTTGATTTCGTTGTAGCGAAAGTAAACCTCTGAGTCGAGGTACATCCGGAAGATCTCTCTCCAATTATAAAGATCACTCTTTCGTGCGGAGAGCTTCACAACTTTCTCGCTCAACGCATCGATATCTGCCACCAATCTTTGTTCTTCTGTGTTGCGGATGTGATCGAGATTTTTGAGCTCACTATTCAATAAGCCGAAAAAAGTCATGTCTGAATTGAGCTTGATTATGATTTCCTTGTTGTTAACCTCCACAACATCATCCAGCGCGAAGTCACCGTCTTTGTTTGAGGTGGTGGGTGAGAGAACATAGTTATCACTGGAATCTATCTTGAGCTCCACGATCTGTGGCTCCTGCTTCGCCGGTTCTTCATCATCAGTTCCCGCAGTAACAACTTTTTCTCGGATGAACCCAGCCAATTTCAACACATCCTCGTTAGAGAAACTCGTGCTTTCAGTATCATTGAGTACAATTTTGAGATATGGCATTACCTCGTTCTTGTGTTTGCGGAGTACATACTGGGCCACCATAGGATTCGTGGCCACGGTATCTTCGGGGTGAAGCTCCACGGTCTTTTTTTGATCCTGGAGAAGAAGCTTGAGGTTCGATTTGGAGAGCCCGAGAAACTCTAGCTCGTCCACGATTCGACTGATGCATTTCTTGAGCACTTTGTACTGAATGGCGCCCTCGATCCATTCTTGTGGGATGTCCTCCTCAATAAGGGTCTGCTGTAACACTTTAGCAAACTTCATTGGGATTTAGCGTAAGATCATGAAATTGACCAGGAAGAGCTATGTGGATGCGCCTGGTGGAGGTGCCAATGAAATGTCTGAATTTTTCGGGTTCCTCAAGCGCAAGTATTAGTGTCTTCTCCGCGGGGAGATTTCAGTCTCTTTGTATTTCTTTAAATTGCCAGCGGCCCGCTTTACGCGATAAAGAATATAGCATAGACAAAACGCAAGAAACGTGGTGCATAATTTTAATTGGGACGTCGCGCATGCAATGGAATGGCGCGGCTGACAGATGTCAAGCTGTTTACCGCGCGCAACTAGACCCGCTTTTGCAGTCATCGCCTCCACTGAAACGATAGCAATAGTAAAGAGATCCCCACGGCCGGAAAGACGTGGGAATGGCAACATCTTTCAAACGAAGATTCGAAATTCCTGAACGCTCTTTGAGTTATGAAACTTTTCGGAAAATTTGCCACTGTGAGGTTACGCGTGTGCCAGCATACCAAAACCTTTTAGTATTTAAATCTCCGCTAATATCTCAACACGATTTCAACAAATTGTATACACTTTTTTGCAGAGGTTCTGAAAGAATTCCATAGAGTCCCAAAACGTTCCAAAGGCTCTCACATTAATCAAATATATCCCTGAAAGATTTTTCCAACCCCACTGACATGAAGTTTAGATTTATGTTTTTAGCGATTACATGTTGCGCCTTGACTTTAGTCGACCGAAGCAATAGCTTTTCGCCGAGTGTGGGCCAAGCTGATCCTGAGATTGTGGCTTTTAGAAACCATGTTGAAGAGTTCCAAAATAAAAGTTCGTCTTCAGTCATTTCTAAAATTCAGAACGAGGCACAAGGCAAGCATGAGTCTTTTGGGGTGACCCCTGGAACATTTCACCCGGCAAAAAATGTGGAAAGGGAACTTACTGAAGTTGCCGCTACAAGTAAAGAGGAGAATGGGGGATTCTTTGCTACAGGTTTCATTCCTGAAACACTTGATGGAGCATTCAAGGAAGACGCTCCTAACGTCATTTTGAGACACGATAATTGCTCGAATATGACCAAGGCTGAATTGACTGCAATAGCACAGGTTTATCCGCAAGTCATAATAAAGTGCAATACGGAAAAAAGCACCCTTATTCCCAAAGAGTTATATAGCCCAGAGAATTTGAACAAATCAGAAGATTTGTCCCTTGAGTATCAGTCCCTAATGTTCAGTCGAGACAAAATGAGTTTTTATGAGCTTCTTGTGGTCACCGAAAGAAGCCACTCTCTTTGGAAACAGCCCATATCAACATGCGTGACGCCAAGAACTGAAGGCAAGGGGCTGTTTGAACTCCAAGTGACCCTTGATCTGCTATTAAAGCTAAATGCTGGCGTTTCTAGAGGCTTCAAGTTTTTTGTTAACGGACTCACAGTGGCTGCTTCGGCAATGTTAGCTGGAGAATGGTCCTATTCGATCTCCTGCAATTATGAAAACAATGCGGTAAGGCCCATGGCGGAGATTTCATCTGTCATCACTAAGGAACGCGCCCGAAAATGGAGTGTTGATTTGGGCAGTACGAAATTTTTAGAGCTAGGAGACTGGGTCGAGCTCGAGCAAATAAAAGTCTATCCTAATTCCATCATTCTCTCTTGTGTATCAGAAAAACAAGTTCCTGATATTTGCAGCTGGTCAGACATCAAGATACAGAAAGAGATAGAGAAAAACTTGTTCGACGACTTTGAATAAAGGAATTATGAAGGTGGAGATGGTTAAAGCAAAAAGGAAGAAATGATGAAAGAGTGATTCGGGCGAAAACTACCTCGACTCAAGGGCGTCGAGGATAATTGTATTCATACCTTTGTGTACGCGATGTTTTTGCGACTGCTGCACAGGCCACGCCAAACCTCTTCGACAACGGCCTTTGACACCACAAATAAAAGCAGGATTTTCCCCCCGAAACGTTTTTTGTTCCTCGTTCTTTTTGTTGATATTCTCGTCCCATCCTTATGCTTTCTTTGAAATGCGACAAGTGATCGTAGAAGTTAGGGCTAACAGTATTCTCGCGTTTGATGAGATTGTGGCAAAAATGTATAAACCTGTACTTTCTTATTTGTAGGACTACACCACCATCCTTCGAAATTGTCAGGCACTAATTGCCTTTTGGCTGGCTCACTCCCCATGAGCTCGAGTTGGCCATAGCTCAGAAGTTGCTGGAAGTCTGCGAAGGTCGTCAAGTGCAACCGAAAATTCCCAGTGCGATTACAGCGCGAAAGCAGATTTGAATCTCAATTCATCATACTACAGATCATCGAACACCAAGAATACGCATACTATGGACTTCGAACTAGAACCATCTTTGAATTCGATAATTCAGCAGGAAACTTTGAAGTGGATCTTCGTGGGCGGCAAAGGAGGAGTGGGCAAAACTACCACGTCCTCCTCCATCGCTGTCCAGTTGGCCTTAGCTTATCCCAAGGAGGAATTCTTGTTGATTTCTACCGACCCTGCCCACAATTTATCTGACGCCTTTTGTCAGAAATTTGGAAAAGATGCCCGTAAAGTGGAGGGCTTGAGCAATCTTTCTTGCATGGAAATCGACCCGAGCGCAGCTATGACCGATTTACAGAACCAGGCGCAGCAATACAACAACGATCCTAACGACCCATTAAAAAGCATGATGAGCGACATGACGGGATCTATTCCTGGGATTGATGAGGCGTTGTCTTTTATGGAGGTGTTGAAGCACATCAAGTCTCAGAAAAAAGGTGCCGACGATAAAGATTCTGCCATAGCCTATAAAACCATCATCTTCGACACGGCACCAACAGGACACACCCTTAGATTTTTGCAGTTGCCTCTGACTTTGGAGAAGTTGTTGTCCAAGTTCCAGGCGTTGTCGGGTAAGTTGGGACCTATGATGAGCATGTTAGGCGGAGGCGGGGCCAATCAACAGGACATTTTCGCCAAGTTGAGTGAAATCCAGGAAAGTGTCACCGAGGTCAACGAGCAGTTCACGAACCCTGACTTGACAACTTTCGTTTGCGTGTGTATCTCTGAATTCTTGTCATTGTATGAAACCGAGAGAATGATTCAAGAGTTGATGAGTTACAATATGGATGTGAACTCGATTGTTGTGAACCAGTTGTTGTTCAGCGACAATGACAACTGCAAGAGGTGCCAGGCCAGATGGAAGATGCAGAAAAAGTACTTGGGGCAGATGAACGAGTTGTACGAGGATTACCACTTGGTGAAGATGCCTTTATTGGGCTCGGAGATCCGCGGAGTCAACAACTTGAAGAAGTTTTCCAAGTTCTTGTTACAGCCATACGACCCCAAAGTTGATGGCGACTTGGTCTTCGAGTTGGAAGAGGCGGTGTAGAGATACAACGGTCACGTGCCGAGGAGTGTATGTGGAGCTTCTTTTGCACGACCGACGCTCCGCACTACGCAATCAATTTCTTCCGTTTCGCTTACTTAAGAATACAAATGGCCAGAGGGAATCAGAGGGATTTGGCGAGAGCCAAGAACTTGAAAAAGCAGCAAGAAGCACTGAAACTGAAAAAGGAAGGTAACCCCCAGAAAAGAATGGAGTCTGACGCGGAGAAAATGAGACAGAAGCAGGCACTAGGTATGTTGACACGAGCATGAACGAAAGAAGAAATTAAAGGGGTCAGAGAGAAGATTCTATCGAAATAACCCACGCCAAACCTGCGAGGCAAACTAACAAATAGCGGATGCAAAGAAAGCAGAGGCACAGAGGTAGACATCTAGCGATACATCACAGTAGGAACCCAGGCCTTACTTCATCTCGTTAGGCAATGGCGGTCTCTGCTTATACGCAGGTGTATTGAATTGAGCAGAAGATGCGACATCAAGGGCGCCCTGTAGCTTATAATAAAGGAGTGATGTTGTAAGGCAACGCACTTGGGTGGCGGTGTACTGGTGTATGAACATGGCGTGTTTCGTGGGTGCGCCAGATCAAGTGTCGACCCCACATATCACTAATGTTAATCAATGAAAGCTATCATGATGTTAAGACATCGTACGGCACAAACATGCGCCTCTTCATCTTCCACCCCGTAATCCCCGGGTACCCCAAAGCCAAATTTCCCGGAGTGATTGTGTACTCGGAGATATACCAAGTGACGGGCCCTGTGTCCCGGTTCGCCAAGGACATTGCCGCTCAAGGGTACGTGGTGGTGGCGCCCTCAATCTACCACAATTTTGAGCTGTATAATGCCTTGCAGTACGACACGGAGGGAACCGACAAAGGGAACCGCTACAAGGTCGAGAAGGAGTTGCACTCTTACGATGAAGACAACGATTTGGCCGTGGCGTACCTTGAGGGCCTTAGCACGTGCACAGGCAAAATCGGCGCTACGGGCATGTGTCTAGGTGGACACTTGGCGTTCCGTGCAGCACTCAACCCGAAAGTTTCTGCAGCGTTCTGCTTCTTCGCCACGGATATCCATAACCACGCGTTAGGCCGCGGCCAAAATGACGACTCCTTGGCCCGCAGCGGAGAAATTAAAGGCGAGTTAATCATGGTGTTTGGCGACAAGGATCCGCACGTGCCGTTGGAGGGCCGTGATTTGATTCGCAGCACGTTGCGCCAAAATAAAGTGCAGCTCACTTTCATGGAGGTCAACGGCGCTCAACACGCATTTATCCGCGATGAGAATCTGAAGGGTCGGTACGATGCCGCGGTGACCAGGATGTGTTTTGAGTGGTTGTTGGATTTATTCCACCGGCAATTGACCTTGGACTTGGGTCAACCCGAGGGAGAGGTAAAGGACCCTGAGAGTATTTGCTAGGTTGTTAGATGATTATTGATGGCTGGTCTTGGCGACTGGGGGTGGTGGTGACTGAAATCGTAAAAGAGTCTCGATGGGTGACTATTGGATGTCCTGTGGTCTGGTCACTTCCCATGCTATGCTCTGTACTCGGGTGCGGATGAGCGAGATAAATAATCGATGTTTTTACGAAGTGCTACGATTTGGACACTAACACTCACACCTCAAGCCACCAGAATCCCACGAGATACCTCCTTCAGTTTAGATTACTAGTCGAGCAGTCAAATTTGAGTTTCTTCTTCATTTCTTCTTCCCACTTCGATTAGCGCCTAGAAATCAGGTTCCTCCAACAAAATGTCAAATATCTCGGCGGCACATGTTACAATTTAACTGAACAGATGGGTGCAAGTTTCACACTCCCTGATGCGTATTACATCCCTATCTTAGGACAGAAAATTAGTTAATTCCCCGTCTTGCACATAAGTTATATACAAGTGTTCAGTTCGGGCATTGATACGTAGGCGGGGGTTGCTGGCTCCAAATAAGAATTTCCAAAACTTCAGGCCCGAACTACAAGCCTGAGTCCAGCCCTACACCCAAAATGGCGTGCGCACGACCGAAAATTTCTCACTCATTTGTTGTTACATCGCGAGCTTCAATACTCCACAATAGAATGAGGCCAATCAAATTGATGGGACACGAGCGTTCGTTAACGCAAGTCAAGTTCAACCGTGAGGGAGACATCCTCTTCTCGGTGGCCAAGGACTCCTCCGCGTCCATTTGGTATTCCTCCAACGGTGAGCGCTTGGGCACCTTGGAGGGCCATAAGGGTACCATCTGGTCCATCGATGTTGACAGCAAAACAGAGCTCTGTGCCACGGGAAGTGCTGATACGTCAATTCGATTGTGGAAGGTCCAAACAGGAGAATGCGTATTCAAGTGGGACGCAGAATCACCCGTCAAGCGCGTGGCCTTTTCTCCCGACAACCTGAAGTTATTGGCAGTCAACGACAACGTCATGGGATCCACGGGAGCAGTGTCCATCTATGAAATCAACTACGACAATATACACGACCAGAAGGTGGAGCCCAGCCTTGTGATCAGGACCAGACCAGGAGCGTCACAGGCAACTGTGGCTGGGTGGTCTGCCGAGGGCGAATTGATTATCACAGGCCACAAAGATGGGTCAGTGTCCAAATATTCCGCGGAGACGGGAGAATTCATCCAGTCTGAGCAGGTGCATGGCATCCACAACGAAGAGGAGAATGTACAGATCACAGACATCCAGTTTGCCCAAGAAGACAGGCTGTACTTCATCACAGCATCCAAAGATAAGAATGCCGCGTTGGTGGACGTCAAGAGCTTTGAGATTTTGAAGGTGTACAAGGCCGACGCGCCCATGAACACCGCAGCCATCACGCCTAAAAAGAACTTTGTGATATTGGGAGGCGGTCAGGAAGCAAGAAACGTCACCACCACCTCTGAATCGCAAGGAAAGTTTGAGGCGCGCTTCTACCACAAGATTTTCATGAACGAGATTGGCCGTGTCAGGGGTCACTTCGGCCCGTTGAATACGGTGGCTGTGCACCCGGACGACTTGGGCTATGTGTCAGGAGGAGAAGATGGGTTCATTCGGGTCCACTACTACGATAAATCATACTACGAGTTTGAGTTTGATGCCGAAAGAACTGACCGGGTGATGTCACAGTCTCAGCAAGCTGCTGTGAAAGGATAAGGAGATGGGTGTAATCAACAGAAGTTAATTCGAGTATGTCGGATAGTTTCAAAGTAGGGTGGTTAGTAGAACAAAAGCAAACAAAATAAATGAATATTTGCTACAGAATATTGGCTTGTGGATGTGGGCGAACCTGCTGATATCACCCTACCGAATTTTACTCTTGACTCATGTTTGCAGGCGTCCACTTTGTAGAAATCTTTCAGAAGAATTATCTGCGATAGAACACACAGTCTCGTCTCTTCGGTCAAAAACCCTAAGGACGGTCCAAGCCTTTGCAGTGAAGCAACGGATCTAATTCGATGGTTGTCCTCGCTAACACAATGGGTGCCATGGATGCAAAATTTACCTGCGACGCGCGGTCAAAGGCGAAACTGCCTGAGACCCCAAACAAGACAGCGACTCCACCACTTTCGATGACTTGTCTCGCTATAAGGCATCAAATGCTATGACACGATAATTTCGTGGTTATACAAATCCGAATTTCTCAACCCGGTCGAAAATTCACAAGTGCGTGTCTCTGACTTCCTGTGCCGGAACTTTTCATGGCCAAATTCTTCAACATGATTGATCACCATACATTACTTTTTGGATTGGATGATGCATCTGCGAGGCCAGGCGTGGATGTCCTTTACTATTATTAGTCCCGTCCAGTGTCGCGGATGACGGTGCGGATGCTCTGATGGGTTTTTGGGCAAACGGCATGCGAGGGTTTGCATATTGGGCCAGTGGCGCCTTTGGGTGGGTTCTTGCAGCCCGCCAATCGGTTTTGGATTTACCACGGTTGAGGCCGAAAAGCCCAAAACCGTAGTAAATTCTCGAGGAGGGAAACATCTCCTATTTTGGGCGAGCGAGCCAGTGTTTTCGAGTATAGTTGAGGTCGAAAAGCGGCGCACCTTTCAGCGCAACGCCTGCTCATATTCAATGACGAGTTTTCGAGGGATGCCATCAAACAGTCGGATACCACTTCTCATTTTGGGTGTCCTAATTTCGGAGTAACTCCTTGAGTCCCGAATCTGCTTATGTGAATACTTTGTTGAAAGCCCGAGCTGCAAAGAATTTTGCGGTATGCCTGCTTGATAACCTTCTGCTACGCGGCCTTTCTCAACCTCCTAGTGTCCTGGACCCTTGAACCGGAATTTGGGGTGACTCATGACTTGTCAGTGTCCATTAATCAGGAAATGTTATATGGGCGTAATTCGCCTTGCTTCAATCCGAACATCTCTGATTTGAATGGAACATCGTTTTGCTTTCCGAACGCAATCCGATGAAGCAATCGTCTAGTCGGCATATGCTTTCCACCGAAGATTATAGCGACCCAGTTGCCTGGATTTTCTAAAGCAAGCAACTGACGATGTATGCTAACTGCTGGGATTATTTAATATGAAGATATGGCATGTGGTGGGGTGCGCCTTATCGGATGAGTCATGTCCTGCACCGGCGTCGGCCCAGTGTGGAGGACATGCACACAGGATAATCACACTTTGAAATTCTCAGCCCTCCAAAAATCCAGCACCTACCAGTTTTTTTCACCATGTCTCAAAAAGTTCTATTGCTAGGCTCTGGTTTCGTAGCCAAGCCCACCGTCGATATTCTTGCAGCAAACCCTAATATCAGCGTGACCGTTGCATGCAGAACTTTAGACAATGCTAAGCAGTTGGCCGGATCCGTGGCCGATGCTATTTCCTTGGACGTCACCGACGAGGCTGCTCTTGATGCCGCCGTGGCCAAAAGTGATTTAGTCATTTCCTTGATTCCTTACACTTTTCACGAGTTGGTGGTGAAGTCTGCCATACGCAACAAGAAGCACGTGGTGACTACTTCGTACATCAACCCCAAGTTGAAGGCATTGGAGAAGCAGATCGAGGAGGCTGGAATTACCGTTATGAACGAGATCGGCTTGGACCCCGGAATTGACCATTTGTATGCTGTCAAAACCATCGATGAGGTGCACAAGGCTGGCGGCAAGATCAAATCGTTTTTGTCGTACTGTGGTGGGTTGCCTGCGCCAGAGAACTCTGGCAACCCCTTGGGCTACAAATTTTCGTGGTCGTCGCGTGGTGTGTTGTTGGCATTAAGAAACGCCGCTTCCTATTGGTTGAACGGAGAAGTGGTCAATGTCAAGTCTGAGGATTTGATGGCTACTGCTGCACCATACTTTATCTACCCTGGATTTGCTTTTGTGTGCTACCCAAACAGAGATTCTACCACTTACAAGGAGTTGTACAGCATTCCTGAGGCCGAAACGGTGATCCGGGGAACTTTGAGATTCCAAGGCTTTCCCGAATTCATCAAGGTTTTGGTGGACTTGGGTTTCTTGAGTGAAGAAGAGAGGCCTGAGTTTAAGAAAGAGGGCCCATGGAATGAAGCACTCGCCTCTTTGATTGGGGCCAAGTCAAGCTCTGAAAGTGATTTGAAGGCCAAGATCTCCGAGTTGGCTACTTTCAAGGACGACGCCGATAAGGAGAGAATCTTCGCCGGATTTAAGTGGTTGGGTTTGTTCTCAGCCAACAAAATCACTCCAAGAGGAAACCCATTGGACACCTTGTGTGCCACTTTGGAGGAATTGATGCAGTACGAGGAAGGCGAGAGAGACTTGGTTTGTTTGCAACACAAGTTTGGCATTGAACTTGCCGATGGTTCATACGAGACAAGGACCTCGACTTTGGTTGACTACGGTGATCCAAAAGGATATTCGTCCATGGCCAAATTAGTTGGTGTCCCATGTGCCATTGCTGTGGAGCAGATTTTGGACGGTACCTTGTCCAAGAGAGGACTCTTGGCACCCATGTCTCCTGAGATCAATGACCCCATCATGAAAACTTTGAAGGAGAAGTATGGCATCTATTTGGTGGAGAAGACTCTTTAAAGAGCTGCAGACGTTTTGAAGTCAGATGGCAAATGTTAGATTCGGGTTTAACGTGAGTGTGACCTGCGTATTTCTTATCTAGTTTGATGATGAATTCTTTAAAAGAAGCTTTTAGATATGAACTCAAGAGTTTGCAGCAGTCACAACGGTACACATGACGCTTTTGGAAATGCAACTTTGTGCGTTTACTAAAGTTCGTCCTGTGCGTCGCTTGGCGTTAAATCCAGTAGGTACTGGAAGATAAATGCAAATATTACCTCTTTTCTATGTAGAGCACCAGGTACCTTACAATGTCCAGAGTAGTCCCACCTCTGAGCACTCACTCTAGTATAAAAACATCTGGAATGGATAGTGCACTAGCACGGCGTCCGGAAGTTTATGTGCATTCAAGTTGTGCCAACACGGAGACAAGCCCTCATTATAAAATGCCTGGGGCCGAGGATGCATCTTTGACACTACTTCAAGATTTCCTGAAGCATTTGCCACCAATAGCACTTCCAGTCACGGGATTGGTTGCTCATCCCATATCAGCACCTAGCCAGATCAGGAAGGTATATAACTGGGGAGGTGAGAGATTGTTTCAGGAAAGGACTAGCATGAACTAATCATTTTTTCTCCTAGCATACTCCAATGATTGAGGAGACAGAAGTATAGAGTGTGACCTCCCACTAAGCAAGAATGACTCCGTGATATGGTAGGGGACTTTTTACGGGACCCTTCTGAGATAAGGCACCTAAGACTATGACATGGAGTTGGGCCGTAATTCTATACAACTCTGGATGATGGCCTTTGTTACAAATAATCAAAGAATACCTTTTTCAAAACGCTGACGTACTGAAGAGCCCGATAACATTCTCTAGAGTCTTGTCACAAGTCATCCACGATTTTTTGGTAAATGATTCATCCGCTTGCAAAAAAACAAACTTAGCCATTGCTCTAAGAAAGGCGGGAACAGCGTCGAGCACGTGAGCAAGTGCCTGTAAAACAACCGTTGGTGATTCCTTTGGGTTGGACAAAATCACAAGAACCACTCTGGTCCAGGAAGCCCAGGGACGAGTGGCGATGTATGCCATGCGCATTTACGTAGTCACTGCCCCATACCCAAGTCATCCCGTATGTCATGAAATGTGTAACTATTTACCAATGAGACCGCAAACGTGCAAACCTTTATCAGAACGGCTGTTGAAACGTGAAAAGAGTCAGGGGTGCTGAACAGAGAGAGACACCTGTACACAGGAACACACCCACCAACAACACTATGTCGGGCACTCGGAGGCTGGACAACAATACAGGTTTGAGACGTCTCTTCTCGAGGCCAAGCACCTCTTTCAATTGAGCAATGTACAGGCGGAAGACGCTACGGGATGTTCAGCTATGTAAATAGCCGAAATTGAGGAAAGGACCATGCTGAGTCATCTGAGGCTTGGCGCTCGTTAAATTTGCATCTCGCCTCGTCCTGGCCTCAACGGTATCAAGACAGAAAAGGGTCTCCGTTCCAGAACCCCCTAGAATATATATGTATATATACAGGAAAACTAAAGATGACCGAGACGATGACGCTAGCTCCTGTTTTAAATAAACAATTGGAGCACAGGATACCACGTGTTCCCAGCTGTGAGCGTATATTTTAACGCTCAACAATAAGCAATGGGTTATTGTCGCACGTGGACGTGTCTTGAAGGCCAAACGCGTCTAACAATAATGCGCTAAAGTATCAGCGAGTTGCCAATCGTTGAGCTCGACCATAAATCGTCTGATTGTTTGCAGCTTTGATGTGAGTTGGCTTTGAAACTAAGTCTTTTTAACCTAAGTTTGGGACTTCACCAGTGGCCTCGGTCATCTTCTAAACTCATGTTCATTGCGTTGTTTGAATGCGATCTCAATGATGACCTTTTCCATTTTGATAGAACTCAGTCAACGGCCGAAATCACCGAGAATATTCCGATCCCGGCGGTCCTGCATGCCACGTTGGACTTTAAAATAAATCTACATGCCAGGCATCTATTAGATCAGACATGCATAGCATCAAACCGCATTTGTCTCTATAGGCAAAGTGGACACTTCTGTGCACTTTTTGGAACACTTGTCCTGTGCACGTTTTTGAAATGTGTAAGTTCATAGCTCAAGCGGTGCTATGCCGCAGTTTTGCATCCAATCTGTATGCAGTCGCGCCCACTTAAAGGTCCACATTTAGCAGTAAGCACGCATCAGTCCAGCACACGCTCATATTCGAAAAGTAGTGCGCCCGAGCGCCCGAAATGGACTAAAGGCTAAGCAGTGTTAGAGAAACTCCGTTTTCGACCCCAGCAGGATACTTTACTGAATTTGGAAGCTCCAAAATCGGGAGACTTTTTTGTTCGCAGCATTTCTGTATGGGCCGTCTCCGCTAATGGATAGGCGCAGCTGAGCCATATAGAAAATCCCCAAGTAAACGTCCTTCAGATCAAGATCATGCAGACTCTTCTTGTCAATCTGAAATTCCAACATCTGCACGGCGTTCAAGTATCCACAATTAAAAGCCTCTACTCCGACCACGCTCAAGTATCGATGAGGAATATCGAGTAAAGATACACAACATGCCTTTACCAAATTTCCGAAATAAAAGCCACCTGAGGAACTAAGCAGTATTGGTGGGTGCGATCGTTGAGTCACCAATACCCGAAACGAAACCGCCTGGTGTTCGCGACATCAGCATAGTTGTTTGTCACATATGAGTAGTTTGCTTCCTTGGCCCTCTAATTATCTGTTCATTTGAGACTTGGCTGTGCCTAGATCGTAATTCTTGTAATATGCTATCACCAGAGCTGAAATCAAACCCGACAGCTCCTGGTACACGAGTAATAATACAAGTAGCTTTGGCCTCATCATTCGTAATCAGACTCGTCCGAATATCCCTCCCGGTATTCGTCTATCAACTCTGAGAGTTCTTCAATTAGCTCGCCACGGTCGCCACCGATGGCTTCCACGTGCTCCGGTAGACGCGCCTTGCTGACTAGCTCACGGTCCTTCTTTAATTTGTCCCGAATCAGAGAGCTAGCACCAAACTCGGTGAAAAGCTCCGTTGTCTGCATGATTTTCGGAAAGCTATCCACGTGTAAAATCTCATCCATGTGGCAGTTTTCGTAGATGTTGGCAGAGCTGGGGTATTGGGTCTTGGTTGAAGGTCCCCGGACAACATTGCGCGAGAAGTTCCCCAAGGGTGTTGCGCAAATGCCTAAATTCAATTCCTCGAGGGTTTCTGTGTTCTGTGCAACAGCGCCCGTGGCATACAAGTCCAGAGCTCGGGGAATGTCGGATATTGCTATAACCGTGGGAGCTTCTTGCTTCGAGCTCAGTAAAATGCGGATTTCATTCACAACATTCCGCTTCTCGTAGCCTCGGAGAAAATTGCTTTCGATTGTGGCCATCTTGACTTGGTTCTGCATCGAGCAGTTGAGACTCCAGATTGAGTTGATAAAGACGGATTGCACTGCACACAGGTGCCAGAGGTTTCGGGGATCGTATTCTGCGGAAAGCATCTCACAGGGCTGAGGGTCTTGCATCGGAAAGAAGAGCGTGGAGTTGCGAGCAAAGTCGGAAAAGTTTTTGATCGCCAGAAGCCGGGCCGCCAGATTACTAGCAGACAAATCCCCGCAATATCCGTACACCCACAAGTTGTGCTTGCTTCCTGCACCATTGTTGAAGTACTGATCTTTCAAATACTGGATCATGTCGTTGGTGAACGAGCCCCACGCGTTGTTCACCTCTGAGAGAAAGTTTATGCCCTGTAATGAATCAGCGTTCTCCAAGCTGCGGCGGAAAACATCATCAATCGTGTCTGCAAGCACAGAAAACTCAGCCTGGCCTGCAGAATAACCTGTGAAGGTCATGCGAGGGAAATTGCGGTGAGTCCCATCCTCACGGAAGTTTTGTAGCTCAATCAACGCCTGTGGCTTGTAGATGAGCTTGTTGTAGTCGGTCCAGTACTTTGTATTTTCTGCGGTCAATAAGTCGGCAGATGTCGGTAGCCCGGAGTCAAGATTTTCCTGGTATTCGTTCTTGGTGTGGCACTTCCGGTCGATGATGTGGAGTTTGCTCTCAACAAGTGCCAATGGGTCCGTTTTCTTTTCGCTGTAATCGTACTTACCGAGTCCACCAAACCCACCCGAGTACTGCACACTAACATGCCGGGGGTAGTAGTTGGAGCGGCCATTGATCCGCACCTGGTTGAGGAACACATTGTTGTAGTGGCTCACGACACTGCTCTTCAGGTACGGAATATGGGACTCCTGTACATTGTAAAGCTGAGCTGCTACATGGCCTGCAGATTGCGAGCATGACAATGTAATAACCTCGTGCATGGTGGGGGTTTTAAGTTGTAACCGAGTAGTATGCGTTGGCACTGGCGAGTACGTTATCAGGTCTTGATGTGTCCCACTCGCTGGGTCAGGTATTCCATCACGTGCATTTGTGCACGTGATCCGCGACGAGATGCCACGCACGCGTAATGAGTTGCAACGGCACCTCAAGAGCCCCCACTATGTTGATTAAACTTGTGTTCCTCCTCCTTGTGTCGCTTCTGGCGGCCGGAATTAATCCCTATGAGGTTCTTGGGATTGATAGCTCGGCAGATGAAAAAACCATCAAGACAGCGTACCGCCAGTTGTCTAAACAGTACCATCCGGACAAGAGCAGTTCCCCAGACGCCCACGACAAATTCATTGAGATCAGCGAGGCTTATGAAATCCTCAGTGATCCCGAAAAGAAGCAAAATTACGACCAGTTTGGTGACCCTGAAGGAATGGGCGCAATGGGTGGAATGGGTGGAATGGGCGGATTCGGGGATCCATTTGGCCAGTTCCAAAGGCAGTACGGCCGCCCGGGTAAGCCTCGAGGCGGAGATACAAACGTGGATTTGAACATTCCCCTCAAAGACTTCTTTTTGGGCCGCGATATGGATTTCGGAGTCAACATGAATAATATATGTGACACCTGCACAGGGACAGGCAGTGCCGACGGCAAGTTCAAGAAATGCTCCAAGTGTAATGGACTGGGGGTCATTTTGACCCGGCAGCAGCTTGGACCCTTCATCTCTCAGTATCAGTCGCCCTGTGACACGTGTCGAGGTACAGGTACTGTAATTGAGAACTTGTGCAAGGTGTGCCATGGCTCCCGTGTGAGCGAGCAGACCCGGAACTACAACATCTTCTGTGCGCCAGGAACGCCTCGAAACTACGTGCAAACCATGGAGGGAGAAGGCCACCAGAGCCCTGATTGGATCCCTGGAAACTTGAATTTCCGTTTCAAAGAAAAATCTGAGGACAACTGGGGCTATCGCCGAATTGGACACAACTTATACAGAACCGAAGTGCTTCTGGCAAAGGAGGCCCTTTTGGGAGGCTGGGAGCGGAAGATTGCCACGTTTGATGACGACTTTGTGGAAATCAAGCGTAAAAAGGGCCAGGCAGTGAAGGACGGTGCAGTGGATATATTCAAAGGGCGCGGTATGCCAGTTTTTGGCGATGACTCATATGGCACTCTTTTCGTGGAATACAGGGTGTTACCGAGCCGAAAGCATTCCCTGGAGAAGGATGAGTTATGATTCGTCAACATGTGCGTCGCGAGTATTGTTGAGACAATAAGTGCCTTATTTATTGCATTTGCGAAACAATGCATGTCTTTCCATTCAGATTAGAAAGCAAATTTCGTCTACATCAATCAAAGTGAGGGGTTGAAGGCACCAACATCCGAGACATATCGCGGTTTCACTGCAGATTAGAACCTCAAACGAGTTGGGTTAACGGCGAACATGAGTCCCATAATGACTAGGAGATATCACTGCGACTTTTTGGTGCCATCTGTCTTTACAGCTCTGAGTCGGTTGAATAGGCCTCTGGCCACCAATAAACACCCCAAAAACAAAGCGCCAAAGGTCATGCCATTGGTCCAGAGTGCAGTGCGGGTGGCGTTTGGAACGGTCACTCCCAACTGGCCTGCATCAGGCACATGGTAAAAGACGGAGTTTTCGGTGAAAAACTTCTCGAAAGTGCCGCCTAAGTAGTGGAAATTGTCAAAAGGTGATTGCTTTAAAATCATAGCATCATCAGAAACTTCACACGCGTAAAACACCGTTGGCTTATCGATGATTACATGGGTTGGGGACAGCTTGCTCGGAAGCTGGTAGCGAGAATGGAGCGCCATGCTGAAGTTGAGATCAGAAACCCCAGCGGAAGGCCCGAATAGAAGCTCGTTTCCCCACTGAGGCACCAAGTATTCAGGGAGCTCCAAGTTCTGCGACCCATAGTTGGCTATAAGCGAAAGCTGCAGCGGAATCTGGTAGGGGTCCACAAAAATTGACTTTTCTAGAGTCATATGCATGTAAAGCTGACAGTTGGAGATGTCCGGATCGGCCGGGGCCTGCACATGGGCATCCACGGCCAACACGGGATGTAGACCGTTGTCGGTGATTTTCGACGAGGCCTTGGCATGGAGCGTTCGGTGCCGCGGTTTAATGTGGAATAGTGTCTTGGTCAACTTGTCAGGCTTTTCAGAAGCATCGCCCATGACGACTCTTCCGCCCGAAACAATGACATCATCGTTCTCGGATTGATCCATGATGGAAAACACGCCTACCTCCACGCGGTGGTCCGGCAGCGAGACGGTGGTGTCGGGGTCATGTGAAAGTGATTTGAGGGTAAACTCGCCATTGGAGCGGTAATAGTCGAGTTTCAGCCATTTCGCCGCCGTTTCGAACCCCAGAAACGCCCCGGGGAAGTCCGTGATGGCGGAGTGGTAGTAAAAAGAATTGTAAGCCAAGATAAAAGCATCGGAACGGATTTCGAGGCCTAGCAAGTCGTATAAAAGACGCTCCAATTGCTCATAGAAATTCTCTTTGCCGTCAGACCCCAGGAGGCCCTGGGGCACTGCATACACATGCAACCCCGACGTGAAGTCGTGGGAAAAGGGAAAGCTGGGGCGGTGGTTGGTGCTGATCTGAATCCGAAGATCCTTGATGTGGGAGTACTCGGAGCCCAGCGTGCCGGAGACCCGGTGCTCCTGCACATATTCAATGTCCGGATCGAGCTCAAGATGGTCTTTGCCGACCTGCCGGACGGCGTTCGTCCTATTGTGGATGTAGGTTATGCGGTGACCCATGCCGTGAGAGGGGTCAGGGACCGATGTAGAATAAGCACGCGTCATGCGCGCATCACGTGACCCTGCACGTGATCCGCCTCTAGAAGAGATTCAGCCAATCCAAATCACGCTACTACTAATTTTTATGATAAAAGGGATTCATTGTGTCCGCTGTCTTTAGTGCGGCAGGCTTTGGCACCATCTAGGCGTATCCGGGACTATACATTTCACTTGCCGCATAAGTAGAGCGAAGCATATTTGTAGAGGCTATGGGTCTGTGAGGCTTCTTTTGGTTCCAACCGGCGGCGGTTTGATTAAATCAGCAGGGCAACCCAAACATGTGGGAAAGGGCCTTCGCCAATGGAAATCAGGCCACGTTTAAAGGCCCAATTCGCTGCGTCAGAAAGTCAAAGGTAATAAGCTCGTGCACCGATATTTATGCGTGCGCGAGGCACCTTGCCTCAGTGCAAGCTAAGTGCTCGTTGACGCTGGTAAGGCACAAGACGTTGATGAACGGGAACTTGCGATGGGCAGATTGACTCATTGTTGGCAGCCATCGGTGCAATCACGTGAGAAGCGCCCTTGATCAACGCCCGGCCTTTGGTGTCTCATCTTCTATGTGCACAGCCAAATGCAACCTTAATCATGGCTGACCATTCCTGAGTGAGCCCTGGGGCTTTTCTTTGACTCATGCATCTTTGAAACACGTGAGATTCGCTTAAACTTGTCCCGCTTGTATCGAGTTGGCGTATTGCAACTATAATGCACCGCAGTCGCCCGCGCTTGCAGCTTGCCACTTCTAGTACTTCAATATTCAGGAATCAGCTCTAAGTTGTCCGTCTTGATATGGGGCATCTTGGATGTCTTGAACTTCCACTACTTGTCGTTTTTGATTATGGCGATTTTTTCCGCCCAAAAATCCAACATAATCCAATGTAGTAGACAGTAGGGTGTCCTCGAAAGAGCCTTTAACCCCAAACGTACGGAAATCTCTAACGAGAACCAGGAAATCCAACATAATCCAATGTAGTAGACAGTAGGGTGTCCTCGAAAGAGCCTTTAACCCCAAACGTACGGAAATCTCTAACGAGAACCAGCCGTGAATGCATTAGTGACTAATTGCAGTCCTGACTAGAACTGACCAATGAGTACACCTAACTTCTAAAGGCTTTACTGATGATACAGCCAATGAACATCTTTATGAACAACTAAGTTGGGTATTTCAAATGAACATTTTGAATACTGATTCGTACATCTTCTTTAGTAGTTAAGGCTGCAGACATACGGTTATGTTTATTTGGGTTTTGATGCCGTGACTCAGGCATCAGTCTTTATTGAGGGCTCAGTAGTTGGCTGCTCTCAACGAAAGCAAGCCCTGTATGCACTGGCTATCTTTTGTCTTCAGCTTGTTCATCAGGTTGGCGTCTAGCGCGCCCAATGGCTTGCGGTCCTTTGGCGTTAGTTTGAAGGTCATCAATTGCGTGGATGCAGACGCAGACTGCCGGGCGAATTCCGGCTGCTTCTTGTTGGTGAGGTTCAACACGAGCTCCGACTGGTTGTCCTTTTTGTCAATGGTGCTGGCAAGCATCTTGGACAATAGAGTCACTTTGCAGGGGTCTTTGTTCATGAGTGGCTGCAAATTGGATGCGGAGAACGACCGGAGCGGTGACAGCTGCGCCATGGCCGGGCTCTCCGCGAAGTGCTGCGAGTGAGACTTGATGATGGAAGGTCGGATGGGCGTCGACTCAAAGAGAGGCGTGGGCATTGCTTCCGTGGACCCTGCCGAAGCCACATCCGACGAGTCGGGCGTGGGCGGCAACACCGTGATTTCTTTATCGGTGGACTTTAGTCTGCGGAGCGACTGTCTCTTGTTCTGGAACCATATCTGTATGGCCTTTTCGCTCATGTTGACCTTGCGAGCGATTTCAATGCGCCGGGCCTTCTCGGGCGTGGAGCCATTCAAGAACTCCTGGTTCAAAATGGCGAGTTCATTAGGCGATGTTCTCCTCCTCTTTCTGCGCGCCAACGATGCATTGTCTATAGATGGTTCCTGCGAAGGGTATGTGGCAGGCGAGTGGCTGATGAAAGCAAAGTCTCTTGAGGGGGATGCCGTGGCTTTTCTTTTGCTGGCTGGACGGATCATGGAGTCATTGACCATGGACAGATCTGCGTCTGAGTCCATGGAGACATTGGCAGCACCGATTGCATTACTGACCACAACATTGACTGCACTATGGGCATTAGCACTATTAGAAATGGGAGTACTGTTGCCGAGGATCGTGCTGCACTCTGACAAGCGTTTCGGATTGTGGTCGCTGAGGATGGTCCCCAGAGGGGCTTGGTTTGGGGTTTCTGTATACGCGTCCACAGCTAGCCCGGGCGTTGTAGGAGCGGTATTGTAAGATCCCGGATGCGAAGGTGGCACTGAGTACCTGGGAGTTTGTAGAGGCACCAAACCATCAATCTGGGGCAAGTGCTGTTTGTAGGGCGTTTGATTCACAGCACTGAGGAGCATAGATAAAGGCGGAAGCTGCAAATTAGGCTTGGGTACCGAATTGTTGAGGCGATCCAAGGGAGGCAAGGATTTTTCTGGTGTGGAGGAAATGAAAGTGTTCATATTGAAAGATGCAGATGAAAAGGAGTGGGAGATTCAAAGTTAATTTATCTTTGTGATATTTGATAGTATAATATTTGTATGGGGCCTGACTCGAATATCAGGGACCTGGTGATGAAAAAGTGTAATGCAACGATTGGAGAGGGTCTAATGTGCCAAAGGAGCGAATCTGGAATAAAAGGAATCTGGAGTGAAAAAGAATGAAAGGAATCTGGAATGAAAGGAATCTAGAATTACGCAAATCTAGGGAGTGTACGGCGACTCAAAATGTGGATAGCCCTCTGAAGTAAGGAGGAATCAGGCCTATAAATAAGAGCGAGTGGACGCAACACGAATGTTTCAGAAGACAGGAAAGCGAGTGCAGCAAGAAAAACAAATGCACGGCCTGCATGCGTTTCCCGATTGATCTTAATGACAGTCTATGCAAGTAATAAAAACGAGGCAAAATAAATCGCAGAGTATGCGTGTGCAGGTTCTGTTTATTATTTACATTTCGCGGTAGATTACGTGCGTTTCGTGATTTGTTTGCAACGCGGGCTGCATTCTCATGGTCTAAGGGACCCTTGGCACGCATACTTGTTTACTCGAACACGTATGCACAGGGGAACTCCCGTATTGCCCGCATGGTATGAGGCACCAGTATCTTAAAACGAGGTCTTCAAGTTGCCGCGTCGGGTCAGAAATCAACAAACCATGTAAGGGGATGAAAAGCGCGCAGAACGGTTTGTTGGGAGTCGCGTTTCTGTAAAGTTTAATTACGTACCTGAATAAGGCAATTACATTTCGATATTCTCATGGCAGTTTCCGAAGCGCTGTTCCTGGCTGGTTACACACAGAGAGGCACTTCATATAATACCATCATGAAGCAATAAGCATCAAAGGCAGATAGGCCATAATCACCATCATGACGATAACGGGAAAACCAGGGCGGATTCAGATCGAACTAAGCGACATTAAGCGGACATGGCGACATACGAGTGGCGCCGAAAGCATGCTATTGTTCTCTCGAAGCCCTTGCTGGAGCACTCAGGAAAGAGGATCAATAGTGCGAAGTATTTTGGGGCACTCGATTTAGGGAACACGCTTCACCAACTAGTTTGGCCCAAAAATAAATACACGGATGCATACAGGTGGCTTTCGCGTTTCAGATTGGGGGCGCATATGAGCACCGTAAATATGCAGGTGCCACGCGTCCCGAGTTTCAGGCACGACCCTTGTATGTTAACGGACGTGTGAGACGATAGGCGGCAAACCCGGATTGTAGACGCAGAGTACTAGGGTCTGCGGATTATTCGCTTGCGAGTTTAGGTGTGTGTACTGCATATAACACCCGTCGCACGTGCTCGCAAGGTTGTCGGAAATTGCTTCTGCACAAAGACGAGTCACGTGGGGGAGGCTCTACTCGAAACGCTCATGTTCAACCGCCCACAACACCCATGTTCCGAAAGCTTCTAGCCGCTACCTTTTTGGTGGTGGTGTTCCAGGCTCTTCTCAGGCGATCCCACCGGCTGCAAATATTCTCCGTGTCCATTTGCGAATTTCCTTTGGAGAGCGCCTTCCAGAATCTCGGGCTTACTCCGAAGAGGCCGATATCCATCCAAAACCCGCTCACAGGTACGAAAAAGACCATTCACGGGCGGTTTCTTCACATCACAGACCTCCACCCCGATGAACATTATAAACCAGGTTCCAATATAGGCGACAACATGTGCCATGGTGGCAAAGGGGATTCAGGAAAGTATGGAGACGCCATTTTGGGCTGCGATTCTCCGCTTATCTTGGTAGAAGAGACGCTCGACTGGATCGAGGCCAATTTCAAGGACAAGATCGATTTCATAGTGTGGACCGGTGATAACATGCGCCATGACAACGACCGGAGTCGCCCACGGACGGAAGCAAAGATCTTGGAAATGAACGAACGCATTAGCAAGATGATGCAAGATCGATTTGGAGATTTGCCCATTCCCTCGTTGGGCAATAATGATGTCTACCCTCACAACTTGTTCGCCACGGGACCCACCCTTCAGACACGAGAGTTTTACAAGGTGTGGAGGAGTTTTGTACCGCAGCATCAGATGCACACCTTCAGCAGGGGCGTGTACTTTTTTCAGGAAGTCATACCGAACCGGTTGGCAGTACTCTCTATCAACACGTTGTACTTGTTCCAATCAAACCCGTTAGTTGACTCGTGCGATAGCCGTAAAGACCCGGGCTATAAGCTATTCTTGTGGTTGGGGTATGTGTTGAAGGAAATGCGCCAACGGGGGATGAAGGTGTGGTTGACGGGGCACGTGCCCCCAAATTCAAAGAACTATGACGTTTCTTGTCTTCGGAAGTATGTTGCTTGGTCTCATGAGTACAGAGATGTGATCATCGGAGGTCTCTATGGACATATGAACATTGACCACTTTATTCCTTTCGACTCTGTTCAGGCATACAACTCCATCGATGCCAGTCTTGGCGAAGAGGGCCCCTCTGGCTTCGGGACCTCTTTCTCGGACCTCAGTTCGGCCGCCCTTTCGGAGTTCGAGCTCGATGACTCCTTGGAAGATCTTTACATCCAACAGGGCGAGAGTCATGATACCTTGGACGTCTCCAGTTCTCGCTTTTCAACTCAAGGTGGCGTTCCCAATAATAAAGTGAGTTATATGGAAATGGTTCGTGACACCGTTTATGGCGCTATCAAGGGCAAGAAGAAAGCGGGCCGTCACGGTGAGCGGTACCTGGTGGTGCACGTGACTCCGAGCATTGTACCAACGTTTAACCCTGGGTTCCGGGTGTGGGAATACAATATTACCGACTTTTATGAGAAGGAGCTGTTGCAGGTACAGACTTGGGACGCATTCTTCCAGAACCTTGACCATATGTTGGAAGATGGCTTCGATACGGCCGAAGCGCCAGATTTCGATTTCCTGGCGAGGAAGAAAATAAAACGAGACAAGTCGTTCCCGCCAAAAATTCCCTCCAATGTGAATCTTGGCCCCGCTTACGTCCCCCAGCTCTTTACACCCGAGCGTTATGTGCAGTACCACCTTGACCTCAAGCTGCTCAATGCTGGGAAGAAGGAATTTGCCTATGAAATCCAGTATGCAACTGACGACAGGAGCTATAACATGAAGGACCTTACCGTGTTGCTGTGGCTAGACTTGGGCCGGAAGTTGGGCCGTAAAGGAAAGAAGTTTCTGAAATTGTGGAAAGTCTTCCTTCGTAACGTCTTCGTGGCATCCGATTACGAAAACCTCGGATATGGCTAACTATAGAAACGCTGAAACCATTAGGCACGAGCTAGTGTAGCAGTAGCGACCATACCTAACGTTGCATGCACGTGACCAGCTCCTCGTGTCCGAATAGAGACATGGCCTTTGCGTGGAGGGTTTAGACTTCGCGGAGAAGAGAGCACGTGATGAGGGCTTTCCCCGTCTCGTTCTGTGCACGTGATATTTCATGCAGGCGGCTAGGGCTTGCGCACGGCCCCGCGCGACTGAAGAAGAAAATTTTCGTTTGTTTCAAACACTATCTTTATTGAGTGCCATTAAATACTCCTAACGAAGAAATAAGTCGAAATGGGTGGAACTCGTGAAAAGAAAGTGCAATACTTCGCTAAGTTGAAGGAGTTGTTGACCGAGTACAAGTCCATTCTTGTGGTCGGTGTTGACAATGTCTCCTCCCAACAAATGCACGAGGTTAGAAGAGCCTTGAGAGGTGAGGCTCAAGTTCTCATGGGTAAGAACACCATGGTCAGAAGAGCCGTCAGAAGCTTCTTGTCTGACTTGCCAGAATACGAGAAGTTGTTGCCTTTCATCAAGGGTAATGTTGGATTCATTTTCACCAACGGTGACTTGAAGAGCGTCAGAGAGACCGTCATCTCCAACGTTGTTGCTGCTCCAGCAAGAGCTGGTGCTGTTGCTCCAAAGGACGTGTACGTCCCAGCCGGTAACACCGGTATGGAACCAGGTAAGACCTCTTTCTTCCAGGCTTTGGGTGTTCCAACCAAGATCGCTAGAGGTTTCATTGAAATTGTCTCTGATGTCAAGGTGGTTGAAGCCGGCAACAGGGTCGGACCTTCCGAGGCTTCGTTGCTTAACTTGTTGAACATCTCTCCATTCACCTATGGTTTGTCTGTTGTTCAAGTTTACGACCAGGGCCAGGTCTTCCCTGCTGACATCTTGGACATCACGGACGATGAGTTGGTGTCTCACTTTGTGTCTGCCATCAACACCATCGCCTCCATCTCTTTGGCTGTTGGTTACCCAACCTTGCCATCTGTGGGTCACTCTGTTGTCAACCACTACAAGAATGTTTTGGCCTTGTCTATTGCCACAGACTACACGTTTGAGGGCTCTGAGGCAATCAAGGACAGATTGGCTAACCCTGATGCTTATGCTGCTGCTGCTCCTGCTGCCGCTGCTGCATCCGAGGAGGCTGCCGAGGAGGCTGCTCCTGAGGAGGCTGAGGAGTCTGACGACGACATGGGCTTCGGATTGTTTGATTAAGCGAGTTTAGTAACTAATCTGTTAGTCATCATTGCATTGTAGAAGGCGTTCTTGAGTAACTTTTTGTGTGGTAGCTAGTCAATGTTAGGCTAGCACGCCAAGCAACATGAACAAAGCACACTGAAGGTTACTTGCTTAGCGTTAAGAACTCCCATAATGGATGCTAACTCAGAAGGGTTTCTTAATTTAAGAACTCCGATACCGGTCGCTCACTTTTGGGCCCTTCAGTGGCTTGTTCTGCATGCGCCTCAACATCATTTCGTCCCAATAATATCTCATGCAGAAATGGGCCTAGGGCAGAAATGGGAGTAGGCTTCATTCTTGCCATTGCTTGTATAATACATCTAGTGGCAACTGTAAGGGGGTGTCTGTAACTCCATGGAGTTGCTGTAGCTTGGCTGAACTAGGGATGCGATACCACGGTGTTTCCACTGTATACCCAAGCAACGCCAGTTACAGGCTATAAGCGGTCTTCAAGGGCGTTTGAAAGGCTCAAAAGCATGGCCGTCAAATTTGCAAAGGTCATGGCGGCATCTACCAACGAAGGTGAGCTGTTTGGATTTGGAAGGCGCCAAAGAGCATACAGTATTTGCGTTCTGGTTCTGTAGTTGTAAGTCAATGTCTTTGTAACGTGACGCTGCGGAGAATCACAAGTGTCCCGTGATTCATGTAGATATTTCGCTTCATCACTCTTTTCTCCATATGCGGCCAGCAGCTTCCGTTGGGCTGTTTCATGCTGAGCGCCATCATCAGTTCCATCAGGACGCTTCACCGAGCGGTCACGTGCGGTGTTGTATGCAGGTACAGCCCCTTTCGGTTTGCACCCATTGTCCCACCACTGGAGTTCGCGATAATTTGCACTTTCTGCGGTCTTAGTGCACAATCGTCTTTTCGACCCAAAACTAGTGGTTTAAAATCAGCAAGTTCCTGAACAAAGCCAAATCCAGTTTCGACAAAAGCAACAGTGTGGTTCCCAAATCATGTTGTCTAATTTTGATTTGCAGCAGGTGGGATCTTCTTCCAAACACTTAGCAGTCAGAGATACGCAACTAGATAACCTTACATATCCCCCGTTAGGACCAGTTGAACAGCTCACCCTAAATGGACCAGTTGAAGAGCTTACCCAAATCCATCCGGCTGAAACGCCTAGGCAAAGCGACAATTTTGGGGACTACCGCTACAACGATGTGGGCGGGAACAACGGTCATGCGTTTGGAAAGGACAGCACCTCAAAAGGGATCAATTCTGGCCTGAAGCTTGAAGCAGAAGGAGAAAAGAACGATGCGTTCTTTGGAGAAATCTGGGCCGGCATCGAGGAAATCAAAGCTGGCTTCGGACAGGCTAGAGGGAGCGGCGAAGAAGCTGGGGGTGCAGACTCTTTCGATTCGTTCCCAACCAATACCTTCAGGCGGCCTCAAATGGTGGAGCACAGCCACCAAAACAAACTCACACAGGGCCTTGCAATGATCACGAACTTGTGCTTTGAAGGCTTCGACAACCTCGAGCAAGCGCCGCAGGTTTTGATCAAGTTGAGAGATGTGTTGATGGAAACTATATACTACTGCATTGAGGTCAACAGGCAAGTGTACGAGGAATTTGTCTTCTCGATACTGCAAAAAAGCAAGTTGTATATGGCGAAGTTGATCCACCGAGCTTTGAAGATGTGCAGAAACGACTCCCGGTCCACCACTTGCTACCATGTCATCAAATGTGTTCACGATATAACATTGTTGACATTTACCTTCACCAATCCATACAAGTTTTCGCGATTGTTGGAGCCAGAGTCGGCTTCGGCGCTGGAGGGTGACCGGTTGCTGAGTGAAGAAGCCTCGTTGAGGGACTCACAAGTTTCCAGCGCACCCGCTAGCTTCTGTTTGGTTCTGTTGCTTGAAACCAACCGCTCGCTCATCAACTCCATGACGGAAATCAAGCAAAGCCTCGCTAACCCCCAATCAACTGAGATTGTTAACGACACCCCGCGGGATCTTTTCCGGTTTGAATTCAAAGAAATCCTCAGCCTCCTTGAACGCATCAACCTGATTCTTTTGAACAACTGCATTCCGGACGAAAGTATCTTTGCGTACTACTTGGGTCTCATCAACAGCCAGACCTATGTTATCCATGACCTAGACTCGCTCGAGGAGTACTTGTGCCACTTTTCACGGCTCCATGCCTACGTCAAGCAAATGGGAGTGTCCCCTGCTGCAGATCCCTTTTACTCCCAGATAGGCAACTCTCTCAGAAAAAGAAAGGCAAAGTATCAGCAAAAGCAGAGAAGAGAGAACGCATACAACCGAATGCATTCTTTAGGGCCCCTCTTTTATAGGGACAAGACGGGTGCCAACAGCGACGAAAAGGAGAACGCCCGCTTCCACCTATACGAGAGGTTGCGACAGAAAGGCATCGAGATTCACCCTAACGGCACGCATAATATCCATGTGACAACCGAGTTCTTGCAGCAAGTTGACATGAAAAAGCGGCAATTGAGCGAGCAAACTGCCCTCAGCGAGAGCTCGAAGAAGGAGGAGAACCACGAAGCGGTAACGACTCTGGCAAAAAGGGTGAATGAAGAGGCGGACCCCGACGAAAAGCTTCAGTTCATGCTGTACCAAAAACGGCTCATCCAAAGCTCGTTCCAGGACCTCATTTGCAACTTCCCCAAGTTGAAGTGGTGCACACCGTTGCAGTCGATCAACTACCTTCAGATTTTCGTGGACTTGTACAACGAAATCTACCACGAAGACTTGGTGATTGAGCAGAAATACGACGAATCCGGAAACTTGGAGGATACCGTGATCAAGAGAATGGACGACGAGTTCAAAGTCAAGAGGGGCCACTACAACTTCCGCGAGCAAACTCCAAAAGACATCAAGATCCCGGAGTTTGTGAATTTCTTCAGCCGCAAATTGCCCGAGGAAGATGCGGTCGAGTCCCCGTTTGAGCGATTCGTATCACAGCAGAGTGAAGGTGTACCCACTCACTCTGGCCCCGGGTTTTCGTCCAGCACACATGAGTGTAAAGAGCAAGCCACAGAACACCGGGCAGCGGCCGGAGGCGAATTTGAGGCAAGGTATAGCGCTTGCTCAGACAGAGCAACTAACCACGGTCCAAGCGAGCCAAAGGTGAATCCATCGAGACATGACGAGGTGGCTGCCCGATTCAAAGCATACCAACGAGAATACGAGAGCAGGTACAGCGAAGCGTATGAGATTCTCTGTGAAAGTGAACACATCAACCGAACCGAGCAGTGGAGTGCCTACTTTGCGCATTTGAAGGCGGGGTTTGACTCGGACCGCTTGCATATCACCAATTGCAAACTTGACCAGGCCACAGGGAACCGGAAGTTGTTTACGGGGTCTGAAACGGGGGAGGTGGTTTCGCAAGAAACTGCGCCCGTGTTGACCTCTACCAGTGACGACAATGGGCGCTCCAACTCCGAGTTTCCGCAAGGGGGAAGGATCCCGCTTTCCCTCAAGGTGTTTCAGCTAAACGAAGCCGTGGCGTATGAAGTGCGCAACATCCGCGCAGACTATGAGGATGCACATGTGGTGAAGAAGGTTGATTTCAAGGAGGCAAAGTGTTACAAGTGCAAGTACTTTCCGTGGCACAAACACTGACCTGCGGGTCAAAATGGGAACGGGATTAGCAAAAGAAAGCGAAAGTAAAAAGAAGGCGAAAGCACCAATCGTGCTGTCGATGATGGCCGCATTATTTTTCTCGCACGTATAATCTACAAGTTGAGCGCTAAATTCTACTCTTCAAATCGCTTTTATTCACGGATTCACCGAGGGGTCTTCTTCTTATGAGGGGAGGATCGGCCAGAGGCCGTTCAGAGGCCATGTCCAGAGCCAGCATCTAGCTCGTGCCAATATTTCTATGTACAGTGGCCAAGTCTGTGTTGATTGTTTCTTGGCGAGATCCAGGCCATGAGGCGCTTAATTAAAAGGCTAATGCTTGGGAATGGGGTTTCCGAAATAGGCATCAAAAGCCAGGGTGGGCCACGAGGAGCCGGACATCACTTGAAACATTAATCTCTGGGCCGGAATAAGTCCAGCTTTTCTTGAGTGACGAGCTTGGGGTCCTCCACCACGGGCCGTTCGATCACCTGGGTCAACTTATCCTGTTTGGGCCACGACAGAGGCAACAAGCCAGCTCTTTTGAAGAGAAACGCCATTCGATCCGACACGCTGGCACCCACACCCAACCAATACTTTG
Source organism: Metschnikowia bowlesiae (assembly GCA_002370295.1). NCBI lineage: Eukaryota > Fungi > Ascomycota > Pichiomycetes > Serinales > Metschnikowiaceae > Metschnikowia > Metschnikowia bowlesiae. The sequence goes on along the minus strand of NLAK01000017.1, from coordinate 29,904 downwards.
CGCGATGGAAATCCAACTCGATTTGCTTGTACGGCTTGATGCCTTTGGCCTTTTCGTCGGGCGAGAGAGGCGTGGCGATGGGGTTGTAAGTGCCTAGCACTTCAATGGGCAAGGCATCGCGGGCCTTGCGAGAGTTGGCAACAACGATATTATACACGGGCTGATGTTTCCTGCCGAACCTGGCAAGGCGGATTTTGAGGGCGTTTCTGGGACTCATGGCGATGGATGGTGCAGGCGCACTAGTTTTCGTGCGAGCCAAGAGCGCACAACTGTACACCAGTACACCGGAGATGCCAGGTAGGTGGGTACAATTTGCCGTATACAGTATAGTTGAATGGGTTTAAAGCTGGAATAGCTGGAGCTGGAATAGCTGGAGCAGCCGGGTATGTGTCAGGCGTATGTGGAAGCTTGCACTCAAGAGGCTCCATACAATGCGACGAGCCAGGCGTTTCAACCTATGTTTTAGTACACACTAGTGTACAGGGATATGCCAGTTGCACCTTGCAAGGCCAGCAGCTAATGGGAGCGGTTGTATTTTTCAGATGCTCTTCTGTGAACCGTGAAATTCAGTTTCACGATCAAACCGTGGTTCACCGGCTTTCCATGTCAACCAGGATGTGCATTCCACACTGCCTTCAGCATTGTTGGCACAGGGTCTCGTCTGTGTGAAATTCTGTGCTGGGTTCAGTAATTTCGACCGAGCTGACACGACAAGTGTTTCTTGTGGGTCCGGTCTTGGTGGTAATATCAGCAAGTGTCACCACCATATTTCGAATAGTTGAAAAGTCGAATAGCACATTGAGCTGGGACAGTTCCTTCCTTCGATATTGGAGAGAGCCTCACGAACTATAGCCCCTTGCAGAGTGGTGTCGGCGTCATTACATCAGCTCAGTCAGGAGGTGTAGGGAGAGGCATTGTTAAGGCACTCCCTAAGCGCTTGTGCATAGTGCGCGCTCAGTCCTGGACCTTCAACAACACCCTGATCTGCATATAGACAGCGGCCTGCATACAGTTAACCTATAGCTTCGCCTCACACACTTCAGGACGAACCCGTATATATCCGGCGACTTCTATGCAGTTCCGGTGTGAAGCGGGAAGAGCTTCCCGGCCAGGAGAATTGATGGAAAAATCAGGAAGCACACCGGAATCGCCATCAATCTCCGCGGCAGTGTTGCAGGGCCATCGCAGGATTGACCAGTCACGTGGGGCGGCACGTGCGCGGGACCAAAAAAACATCTCATCGCAGCGCAACTCTTCACCACCCTACTCCCCAATGGCAGATCTCTCCTCCCCAGAAGATGCCGATTTGGACGTGCAGCTCATGCACGATAAGCTTGCAAAGATCCGCAGCCAGGCAACGTCCAAATTAGACAACCAGAAGAATCTTGCCTTGGTTTTGTCTGCAGTCGAGGAGAATATCGCCGAGCAGCGCTCCGATAACACGCCCGTGGCGTATTTTGTGTCATTTTTGGCCCTTTTAGACCAGGCTTTGGACAACGGCTCCACTGTTCAGGAAAATGTAGCGGTTGCGGCCGCCTACTTCTTGGATACCGTGCTTCCTTACACCAGCACAGCGCTTTTGCGCCAGAATTTCGCTGAAATCTTGACCAAATTGGCGCCGGTGCTCACAAACCAATCCGCAGAACCATCGCTCATCAAATCATCCATTGGTGCCTTGGAGACGCTCTTGTTGGCACAGGACTTTCAGCAATGGCTCCTGGCCGGCAATGTGTCGCCGAAACGAGCCTTGGTGGGAATGGTCGAACTCTCATTCGACGCCCGCCCTAAAGTACGCAAGCGGGCCCAAGACGCCGTGTTCCACATTTTGGCCACACCGCCTCCTAGTCCCAAAGGCGTCCACCCCGGTGGCGCGTTATGTGCAAGCCTAGCTCTAAACAAGCTCAAAGAGCTTCGGTCGGAAGCCTCTGCCCGCAAAAAGTCTTCCAAAGCCCAAACAAATCCTGCATTGATACACACGCTCCAGTTTGCCACGGCCGTGGCCAAGTCCAACTCGTGGCCGGCCGACATGATTGACCAGTTGTGTGACAGCTTATTGGACATGTCTGGCACGCAGGACCAGTTCTTGGTGGGCGCCGTTTTCGGTGCTTTCGAGGGCCTCTTTTCGTCTATGACCAATGATATTGACATCGAAAAATATGCCAAGGTCATGGCCATTTTGGTGGACTTGAAGCCGTCCGTAGACGACAACCATTTGGCGGCGTCGTGGTTGGCGGTGATCGCCACGGGCTTCGAAGGCTTTGCCAAGCTCGCTCCACAATCTGCCTTGCAGCAGCTCAAGGAGCTTTTCATCGTTGTTAGCGAGTACTTGGCCCTGCAGAACGGGAATACAATTATCTCCGCGGCGCAGTGCATGATTGCGCTAATCTCCGAGGGCTTTAGTGAGCGGTTTTTGCTCCACTCGGCGGCAGAGTCCGATACAGTGGACGACGTGCTCCAGTTCATGGGCGAGTACGTGGAGAACCACCTCTTTTCCATCAAATTCCAGAACGCTACCAAGGAGATATTGGAGTTTCTAACCGCCTTGGTTTACAAGGTGCGCGGCCGCGCCAACCCCGACTTTTTGCCTGCTTTGGCCACAGTTGGCAAGTGGCGGTCCAATGAGCTGGACAACTTTCCCTTCAATAAGGAGGCCGAGGACTTCATCGCCTCATTCATTGCATCTGCAGGACCTGAGGTGGTTTTGGACACACTTCCGCTAAATCTTGCTCAGTCTGGCCCCTCCGGCCCGGGCCGGGCCTGGTTATTGCCTCTTTTGAGAGACAATGTGCGTGGCGCCAGTTTGCAGTTCTACCAGCGCCATCTCCAGCCGATTGTGGCGGTGTTCGAGGAGAAAATCGCCCAAGATAGCAAAAAGGACCTGCTCAACACCAAAGTGTTCCGTACCATCATCGACCAGGTATGGCTGTTGTTGCCGCATTTCTGCGACTTGCCGACGGACTTGAAGACCGCCTTCTCTGAACAATATGCCACGGATTTGGCGCTGCTCTTGTACGCCCAGCCCGACTTGCGGACCTATATTTGCCACGGTCTCCGGCTCCTCGTGGAGTCTAACTTGGCTTACGGAAACGGCGCAATGGCTGACGACATAGTCATGCAAGAACAGTTTCCAGAGGCGGCAGCCAGGGACAACGTGCAGTACTTGGCGTCCATGGCCTCCAACATACTTTCGGTGCTCTTCAACGTCTTCTCGTCGCAGCAACCGGACTCGCGTGGATTTGTGCTCGACACAATCGACACCTACCTCCAGATTGCCGAAAAGAGCGACTTGGTGGCCACCTTTGACAAGGTGTGTGGGTTGTTGAAGACGGCCATGGACGAGGAGGGGCCTGCACAGAAGCCGGCCAAGAATAGCGCGGACCAGTCGTCTGCGCCGGACTTGCAGTTGACCATGATGGACTTGGTTGTGGCCATGGCCAAGTACGTTCCGCCTTCGAGCTACACGGCTCTTTTGGCGATCTTTTCCGCCACGGTGGGGCTGCAGAACCCGTTGATGCAAAAGCGGTCATACCGCATAATCTTGCGTTTAAGCGAGGCGGCGCAGGGCGAGCAGTCGCTTGCGCAGTACATGCAGGACATCCAGAAGGTGTTCACCACCACTATTTCATCCACGCACTCCTCTGCAAGGGCATCGCGGTTGCTGGCGCTCAAGTACGTGGTGGCGGAGTTGTCCACGCACGACATGCACTTCATTCCCGCTATCTTGCAGGAGGTCATCATGCTGACCAAGGACGTGAACGAGAAGTCACGTGCTGCGGCGTTCGAGCTTCTCATTTCCATGGGCCACAAGATGGCCGCTGGTGGGGTGATCGACAATCTGAAAATGCCAGGGTTTGATGGTCAAGCCGCGCCCACCGAGGCCGATTTGAGCCAGTACTTCACCATGCTCAGTGCAGGCCTTGCGTCGCCGCTGCAGCACATGGTATCAGCGGCCATCACCGCTATCTCGTGCGTCTTGTACGAGTTTAAAGACCAAATTCCGCAAGAGCTCTTGGTGGAGTTGTGCTCCACCGTGGAACTTTTCCTCACCTCAAAGTCCCGTGAGATTGCCAAGTCTGCCATTGGCTTCGTCAAGGTGGAAGTTTTGGCTTTGCCCGACGACATGATTCGGCAGAGCTTGCCCGAGATGCTCCACAAGTTGATGGCATGGTCGCATGAGCACAAGGGCCATTTCAAGCTGAAAGTCAAGCATATAATAGAGCGTCTCATGCGGAAGTATGGTGCCGACGTCATAGAGCAGTCCATTCCCGAGGAAGACCGCAAGTTGGTGACCAATATTCGCAAATCACGCGCACGCGCCAAGAAGAAGGAAGCGGCCGACACCACCAACGCCAAGAAGTTCACGTCCGCGTACGAGGAGGCTTTGTACGACCTGTCGGAGGACGAGGAGGAGGCGGAAAAGACTGGGCGTGAGTCCAGCGCCAAGTCCGACCGGTTCATTCTCAACACCGACGAACCGCTCAATCTTCTCGACCGGCAGACGCTTCTGCACATCTCGTCGTCCAAACCCAAGACCGTGTCTAAGAAGGATTTCAAGAAGCGTGCCGTGGACATGAAGAACGGGAAAATCGTGTTCAAGGACATTGCCGCGCGGGACGAGCCGTTGGCCAGCCTGGGCGGCATCGATGCCTACTTGGATGCCGTCAAGCAGGCACCTGTGCGCGGCCAAAAGAATCGCTTGAAGTTTAAAAAGACGCAAGAAGACGACTGGTCTGACGACGAGCCTGCAGAGAAGATTGCGGGGGCGAAGAGCCGTGTTTCGAAACCCAAGCAGAAGTTTAAGGCCCGCAAGAAACTTTAGGACTGGCGGACAATTGGGCAAAGCGGCAGCATAAGATGGCAGATCGATAACATATAGGAAAGAATGGGCAACAGGAGGGTTTTTAAACCAGCGACGATCGAAGGTTCAAAGTGCAAAGATTGATAGGATAGGAACTCCTATCGAAAGCCGTCACATGCAGTGGCTGATCTGGTGGTTATTTCTTCGAATTTGAACCGATTTTTAGTCATAGGCTTTAGCCACCCGAGAGACAATTGCAATTTGAAAAGCCGTCACTGTAATTCCCCAGTCTAGGATAATGATACTCTTGTCTCAAGATAGCCACATGCCGCAGATCTCGTCTCGGACCCGCTCCCACCGTCATTAATTTGTTCAATCCAGACATCAAGCGATGACGTAATGGAATGTTGGTATTGGCGTATTAGGCTAACGCAAGGGATGTTAAAGCTATTGGGTGTTATTAGGTTTTATGTATCAGGATCAGAAAATGAGTAAAGCCTGTAAATCCAGAAAGTTTCCTCCAGTCCATACAATTGAAACACGCTCACTTTTAACTTCTTTGATGTCAAGTGCTTAGAGGAAATGTACTCCTTGATGATACCAAGAACAGTAGTTGTTGACGGCCAAGGAAACTTGGCCACTGAAGAAAACCCGACTGGCCAGAAAGGTCCCATTCGGCCTTCTTTTAAATGGGAATGACATCTGAGGCGGGTCCGAGCTGGTACCGAGAAGAACCCGAAGTTGCACCAGCTAAGCTGCAACTGGTCCCATGTCTGAGCTTCAGAGGTAGACTGTCGGAGTAAGACCGCCTCTCTTCTGCGTTACCCAAACTTCCGCCGCCAATTGTGGATTTATGGGTAGCGCACTACTCATGGGTGCAAAAGGCAGACGTCACTTGAACATGCGAGCGCTGTCATATCTTAATGGCTATTTCTCGATGGCCATTTCTGGATAGTCATATCCTAATGATTCTTGCTGGTTATTTCTCTCATGGCCATTGTGTTCTTAATGGTTCTGGCAGAGTGTGAACCTTGTTCATCTTTTTGGTCATGTCCTTCTTATGGGTGTCAGTAGGATCTTGGGGAAATGACCTTTTCATATTGGATGTCCTCAAACATGTGCGGGCCTCTCCCTTAAATATTCTCTCCTGGAGGGGCTGCATTTGCCGCTGGGAGCTCGCAAGTGAACTCGCATAACTGCTACACACTTGGCTGCAAAACCCTCAGTTTCAGTTGCACCCCATATCCTGAAATGCGCGAGGGCCGCTTACCACGTTGCAACAACGCACCTTAAAAACTTTGGTCTGAAAACACACACCCGGTCTGCACATAGAGCCGGGACTGCATCCGGATCAGTGACATGTACAGGTTCACGACTCACGGCTTGTGGCCATTCGGAATGTCGGTCCATGATACAAGTTAAGGATACCGTCGAATGAAATTGCTCCATACTGCAGCTCATAACGTCGCTACTTGTGGTGCATTGTTTCGGGTTAGCCAAATCCGGTTCCTCGTGCATGGTTTCTCTTTCGACTATCATGTGACTCGTTCCCCACACTTTCTCTGCTCTGCTTATGTTTGCAGGTCTGCTTTAAACTGTACATATGTTGGTTTATCCTGATTTCTTGGTCTATCCTGCTTTTAGTCTATCCTGATAGATGTATAAACCAAGTAGTCGCTTATTGAAGCATGCATGTTTGCTAAAATAGAGAATTCACCTAGAACTCGTTTGTTATAGGGCCACGAGCGGTTCGCTACGCCCGTACATCTTTATCAAACAGCATGCTGCTAATTACCCATAGACACTCCTACATCCATTACAAGGCTTGCTCCCGGCTCTATGCTTTGCATACCTATCTCTAGTTCGATAACAACATCTTTCTTGGATCCTCAATGAACTCCTTGATGGTCTTCAAGAAAGTCACGGCCTCACGGCCATCCAAAACTCTGTGGTCGTACGTCAATGCAATGTACATCATTGGTCGCGACACAATTTGTCCATTGACGGTGACGGGTCTCTCCTTGACACCATGCAATCCCAACACGGCGGTTTGGGGTATGTTGATAATTGGCGTTCCGTACAATGAGCCAAAAACGCCTCCATTGGAGATGGTGAACGTTCCTCCAGCCATGTCTTCCAACGACAACTTTCCGTCTCTAGCCTTCTTACCCAACCGGGAGATTTCTTGCTCCACGCCCAAGATAGACAAAGACTCCGCGTTTCTCACCACTGGCGTTACCAAGCCCTTGGGCGTGGCCACAGCAATGGAAATGTCCATGTAGTCTCTGAACACCATGGTGTCGTTGTTTTCAATGGACGCGTTGACCGCTGGGATGTCTTTTGAGGCCAACGATGCGGCCTTGGAGAAGGCTCCCATGAATCCGAACTTGATGCCGGTCTTGTCCAACACCTCATCCTTGTATAACTTCCTCATCTCCATGATATTGGACATGTCTACCTCGTTGAACGTAGTCAACGAAGCGGTGGTATTCTGCGATTCCTTAAGACGCTCGGCAATTCTCAATCTCATTCTGTTCATTTTCACTCTCTCTTCGCTTCTGGAAAAGGAGGTAAACGATGCTGGCTCTTGAGCGTCCTTGGTCGGCTTCAGCTCTTTCTTGGGCTCCTGCTTCAGCTCCTTCTTGGGCTCTTGCTTCAGCTCCTTCTTGGGCTCTTGCTTCACCTCTTTGGGCTCTTCCTTTGACTCCTTGGCCTCCTCCTTTGATTCCTTAGCCTCCTCCTTAGGCTGGGCCTCCTTGCCACCCTCTGGCGCAGCTCCTTCCTCGATCTTGATAATCTCCTGGCCCACCTCAACGGTGTCTTCTTCAGCCACCAAAAACTCAGTGATGGTACCGGCAACTGGCGAATTCACTTCCACATCAATCTTATCAGTTTCGATGGTGGCAATGGTCTCGTCTTGCTCAACGTAATCGCCCACCTTCTTGGAGAATGCCGACAAAGTTCCTTCACTGATGGACTCGGCCATTTCGGGCACCTTAACCGATGTGGAGGCAAATCTGTGGAAGGTCATGCGTGGCATGGCGACGGATTTGGGGATTTGAGCGGGGGCCTGGCTAACAAATGTTCTGGCGGCAAGAAAAGTACCCTTGACAGGGTTTGCGACGCCCACTCTGGCGCCAGAGGTTGCGAATCTGCGGGAATTGCACTTTAAGGCTCTCGACAACATTTTGAATGCAGTTCAGTTGTGAATGTTTTGATGTGGATAAAAAACCGCCTCAGAAAAGGTTCTTGTGCGGAGATGAACGTAGGTTGCTGATTGGTGTATAGGAAATTTTCTGTTAGGTGTCGCACTTTGGTCTGCGTGGGGCATCCGAAAAATCCCGGGGAGCCAATGGGTGCGCACGAATTAAACAGCGGCGCTTTGGGACAGAGTTCCGGGGCTCCCGGTCCGGACTCCCCGGGCACATGGGGGATGGTGACGCTGCTCGTCTCGAGGGCGCTTTCGGCACAGTATCCGGTGGTGTCAGCAGTGGGTAGCTCCAACGGCCTGCTCCCGTCAAAGGGAGGTACTGTTGCAGCAGTTTGCTTCGGGCTCTGCCATGTTTATTTGCACCTCGCCTGTGTAGCTTCTCATGCTCCCCAACCAACTTGAGGAAGTGGTATCACTTAATTATTTGATGTAATAGATGTCTTTCGGCCATTAATCTTTGGCTCAAAAAAAAGCCCGACGCGGGGGTCGAACCCGCAACCTTGAGATTAAAAGTCTCACGCTCTAGCCATTGAGCTAGCCAGGCAATATTCTTGCATTTAAAATTGCAAAATAAATATTGAGAAAGTAGGCTGTTATTGAGTTGGAATATTAGACACAGATCCACAGTGACTCGGTAAGGTGATTTCGATACGACCTTTGTGGCTTAGAGCCAAGAATTAAGGTCTACCATTTATCCAAACCTGCATTAGTGCATATGGATGCGAGCCAGGAACTAGCACATGGGATGGCCAGTACTTATTCTAGTCTTCTAACAGGCTCGAATGCAAACGTGAGTTGTTTACCTTTTTCCAGATTGGGACTCTTGCGCGGAACTTCGAATTCCAGTATATGCCGGATTTTGAAAATGGGCCACTCCACATGATTAGGAACCAATAGAACCCAGGGTTATACTATCCAAAAGCCGGTCCAGTCCGAAGGCGCAGCAGCAGGAGAGATTACCATTTTCGGCTCCGAGGTACCGGATACTCCCACGCAGCACTCGTGAGATACCTGGAAATTCCAGGCAGCACCCAAAACAAGCGTGTGCTGAGAGACCCCAATCGAAACAGCCCCGAGACCGGCATCCACCATCGAAGCATGATGCAAACTATCATCGGAGACGAGTCTCGCTTCGACTACCAAAAGCAGTACCCGAGGAACCGCTCCCGAAACACCACCCCGACGAATCTAGCGGGCCTTGGAGTGCTGCACCCGCCGGACACTTGGAGCACATCCTGGGCCGCCCAAAGTCCGGGTCAAAGTCCATTCCAAGACCCGACTCCCCATGATAATCTTATGTCTGGCCACCTGGCTCGGTATTCCACCAATAAGGCGCTTCCGGCGGTTCCAGCCCCCTCCCCTCGCGAGCTCGCCGAACGTATCCTGGGCGGTAAAGAGGCAGACGTCTTCTCGAGCGAACAAGACGCCGGCCTTCCGCCTGCTCTCACAACCAAAGAATACTTAGCCTCCTCCAGACAAGGCCACCCTTCCCCAAGGCCAGGCGCCGAACTGGTGGAGGCCGTGTGGGGCCGAGTGCTTCGACGGTCTCTCTTCCGCATCACCAGACGCGGGGCCCACGTGCTGCCTGGGGTCAAAGGCACTGTCTTTGACGATCCTGCAGAAAGCTACCATGCCTTCACCCTAGCAAATTTGGCGGAGTCAGTGCAGATCGTCCTAAACGCAATAGTCATCACCACGTCCTGCATCCAGTTGACCCGGGACCCTGCCACCAGCGCCAGAATATACCACTTTTTGATTGCAACTGCCGTGATATCGGTGATCGGCGCGCTTGGGTTTCTCTTCCGCATAGTTCGAATCGAGCAATCACGAAAGTTGGTGGCTGTGATCTGCAGCGCCCAGTGTGTATTCGGGGCCATCGCGTTCACACTCTCTATCTTGAACTTGGCTAGCAACTGCACCGCCAAAGGAAGCGTCTGCACCGTGCGGCGGACCACTACTGCATTTGTGACCCTCTCCTTCCTAATGTGGCTTATGGTGTCGGCGGCGTACGGCACGTTGTACTGCATGGCGGGCCGGGGCACGTGACGTGCCCTCCCCCATGTTTGCACCCATTTGTCCGAGCGCAGACATGCCTGTCCCACCATCTAGACACGGAACCCTCGCTTTCATGAAAACCCTGGCAGCTTTCCTAACACTTGGCGTCTCCCTATCTTTGGTGATTCCCACCACCTCTCCTGGGAGAACATCTGCCTTGACTCCCCGTTCGAACGCCCCTTTCGAAGATTTGGCTCTTATACCTTGGCTTGGGAAGAGGGTCCTTTTTGATGTTGGCCCGGACAGGGACCAAGACGGGAACTACATCTTGCAGCAGGCAGCTGTGTCGGAGATTGATTCTGGCAATGACCAGATTTGGGAAGCCCAAGAAATTTCTGTCACTGAAAAGGCTCACGCTTTGGGTCCTGACGTGGTGACTGTGACCTCGAAAGATACATCAGCAGGACTTGAAAATGGATCTAGCCTCGATCACTTTCTGCCATTTGAAACGAAGATGGCCCCGGATGAACAAGCTCAGCACTCGAATGCTTCACCCCAAAGTTCAAGTGCCCCCGAAACGGAGCTTGGTCTCCCTGGCTCCGACCGGAGACTTGACTTGGACCTCAATCGAAAACGAGCCCTCGAAAATCCAGATGAGCAACCTATAGACAACACGGATCAAAATGAGTCTCCGCCTTCGATTCCTCTGCAACCAGACGCCCAAAATAGCCCTGCTGATGGGTTTTTCATCTCATCTGAACCTGAATCAAGCATCATCTCGCGAGCAAAGAGAGCAACGATAGAGACTGAAGATGAAGGGGAATGTGAGAAGAATTTTCAAGAGTCTGAGTTGGATTCTGATTTTGATGACAGCCCAGAGACTCCAGCAGAACCCAAGCCAGAGCCTCCAGCAGAGCCCGAGTCCGAGCCTCCAGCAGAACCTGAGCCAGAGGCCCCAGCAGAACCTGAGCCAGAGGCCCCAGCAGAACCTGAGCCAGAAGCCCCAGCAGAAACTCAGCCAGAGCCTCAAATAGAATCTGAGCCAGAACCTCAAACAGAACCTGAGCCAGAGCCTCAAACAGAACCTGAGCCAGAGCTTCCAGCAGAACCTGAGCCAGAGCCTCAAGCAGAACCTGAGCCAGAGCCTCAAGCAGAACCCAAAACCGAGGCTCCCGCAGAAGCCACGCCTGAATTCCTGGCAGAACCTAAGGTAGAGTCACTGGAAAATTCAGACTGCGACTCAGACTCAGACTCAGATTCAGATTCAGAGTCCGATTCAGAAGCTTCCCGCCCCGACACTTTTTGCGACCCTCGTACTTTAAGAGCCATCCATGGTAGACAGCTACGCGATTTGCTCCGGTTTTATGCGACGCAGTCACTCAAAACTAAACAAGAAATGATAATCCTCTACCTCCGCCTCGTGGAGAGATTGGTGGTGAAAAAGCTCAACAAAACGGCAGATTACATCTCTCTGTGGGACTTTGACGAATTCGAAAAGGGCCGAGCAAAGTATATCAAAAAAAAGATATCCAGGTTTCTTCGCTCCAAAACGGGCTCGCTCTTGGATACAGTGACGATTCCCTTCTCCCTCTCGGTCCGGGTGCTCTCTTGCATAGCAGACTATATCCGGAGCGGGAAGGCTATAGACTCGGACTCGTTCGCAGATGAAAAGGTGTTGGCGGAGCTATGTGACCGCGTGGATTGGTGCCCGGACCTGAAACCGCCGCATGATCCTTCGTCGTTGAGCACGCTAAAAAGCTACAAGGTGCACTCGGTCTTTGACAAGCTTTTTGGCAAGTACTCGCAGGATGACGACGAAGGCGGGTTGGAGAAGCGATCCGAGTCGGATCCATTCACGTACTCCTTCCAGCGCATTGACGTCAAGTACGCGGAGCCCGAGGCCGAGCTCAGGCGTGTCTTTGAAGAGTCTGCTCGGTCCCCAGCTTATACCGAAGTGTATGACTCGTCTCTACGTACCAAGCGAGACGACTGTGTTCCGGTCACGTGGTACAACGTGTTCCACCACAGTATCTTTGGGAAACCCAAGTTCTGTCACACCTGAAACAGTCTGTTGACTGGTGAACCGTCAGTTTGCTGGTAAACCGTCTGTTAACTGGTGAATCGTCTGTTGGCTGGTGAACCGTCTGTTTGCTTTGGTGCTGACTAGCTATTGATTGACTAATCCTTGCTCGTATATATGTAGTTCTGCCCCAACTGTGCGTTACTGAGCTCTGAGAGGAAATTACTGAGCTGGGCGGCTGATGCACTCCACACGGGCCAGTGAAGATGAACGGACAAAGGGACTGCACGCGAGGTGGACACAAGTGTGAAGCTTGGCTCAACGAGCCCCCCGTGGTCACCTGGGTCTCCAGCGACCTTAATGACCTTAATGACGTGTAGCCGGTATCGCCTTTATGTGTTTAGCAAAGTTAAAATTTGCCATGTTATCAGACGTAATTGGGCATCTAGGCCTACCCGGAAACCTGGGCCTTTATTCCGAGTCCGTCCGAGCTGCCAAGACTGCTAACTGAGACGATGACTGCGAGCCACTAGACCGTTTCAGTGCACCATTCCAGGATTAAATGCTCGTGGCCATTTACTAGGGTTTCTCGCGTTTTCAGATTCAAGAAGAAGTATCAGGAACCTCAAGTGTTTTTAAGGCAAGAAGATTCGTCGCTTATGCATCAGTCATGGGGAATACACGGGAATACACAGGGGGCCAGAGTGTAGCGAAGTAGAGAAGCAAGAGCGGGACCAGGAGATATGAAAGCACGAGGATGCCAGGTATTAAGCCTATATGAAACCTTGCAATACATCTGGGACAGAGTATGGCATAGAGCATGTATATGGTATAGAGTATAGTATAGAGTATAGTATAGAGTATGGATAGAGTATGGAGTATAGTATAGAGTATGGTGTTAGATCCACCATGGGTAGCGCGCTACCCATGGATACCAAATTTACCTGCGACGTACGCTACTAGCGGAAATCATCGTTACCCCCACTTGGAGAGAGACGGGCGCTACCCCGACCGACGATCTCCGAGACTCAGATGGCACCAGCTGCATCTTATCCGATGCAGCGCCGTGGTTTTACCCAAATGCAACGTCGTGGTTTTCTTAGATGCAGGACAAATACCCGCCATTGGCCTAGATAAGCCATCCCAGGACTTAAGGATGCCCGAACGTGGATAACACTCCACTCCGACCAATTATGGCGCCATCGTGCCCCCACGCCGGCTGGAAATGGCGCAACCAGGCCGGCATCTCGCCATGAGGCGCCCGACGCCTCATGCGGGCCGGGCCAGTTTTTATCTATATAAGTTTGGATGATCCCTTTTGTTTTAAGGATCATCAACGAATACACCTTCTCTTAAGTACTTGACGCTGAAAACAACTACAAAAGAACATAACATATGGAGTATAGTATACAGTATAGTATACAGTATAGTGTACGATAGAGCCTTAATCAGGCTAGTCGTGCCGAGTGGCCGACAGGATAAGCCTCATAGAGAGAAGGGTTTATCGGTCTCTCGGCGAAAGGGAAACAGGGCGGTTCGGACCAAGCCTGGGGCTAGGTCATACCGCGTCTAGCCGCACATGGCTCAATTGAGCACCTATGGGTAGCACACTACCCACGGGGAGTCTACAGGATAGTTGAAAGTATGTTTGGTCTTTTGACCAGTCAATGACTATAAATACAGAAACTTTTATGGCACCTAAAACCTGTAACAAAGAAACGTCTGACCATCAGATGAAGAAAAAGAAGGAGGTCCTTTTCCATAAAAATGCCATTGATTAAATCACCTTACGGCATAGAAGCTTCAGAACCATAAATGTATCATACCCACCTTTTTAGAGAACATCAACTTTCTACAAATAAAATCTTTATATATCCCCCAAAAATCAAGAAGCATCCATTTTATGTCCCCCACGTTCGAAAGCCACGCCCTCGATATGTCAATCAATTGTAATGCCTTTTCGCGCCTTCACATTGTGGCTCTGGCCTCAATGATGCTTCGATGAGTATCAAAGGCATCCTGATTTACGCCCAAGAAAAGTCATGTGATGTATTCCTGTCATTAATTAATGGGTTCAGTGATTGACCCCTCGGAATCAATAGTGGTCGCCCCGGAATCAATAGTGGTCGCCCCGGAATCAATAGTGGTCGCCCTGGAATCAATAGTGGTCGCCCCCGCTTCTCTGACAGGACGGACAATGATAAGTCACTACACATGGACTTGCGAGGTAGTGGATACGGATGAAAAAGAGCGATTGGAGTTTATTTCTAAATAGAGAAAGGGTAATCATTCTGGGGTAATAAGGATCATTGTAGAAACCAGCACCCGGTAAATTGAAGAGTATTTCTATGAGTAATCAAGGGTATTGAGATGAGAAGGGAAAAGAGGTCAATGGCTGTGAATGAACCCAAAAGAAGAAAATTAGGGCAATGAATGCATAAGAAGTAAATTCGGGAATTGGTCGAAATTAAAGTGAGGCATTAAATCATTTAAGAGAGGTTGCGCAACTCCACCAGGTTATGATTTCAGTAGGACTGCTAGCGTCAGTCTCTGCGATCTGTAGTCCTAGCTTTCATTTCTGGAACATAGGTGTTGAAGAATGAAAGCTTACGCGAAGAGCCTGAGTCAGTCTGACAAGCTTTGAATGGTGTCACGGCTAATTTCCACCAAGTCTTGGCGCCCCGAGGGGTCAATTGAACATAGAAGGCTGGCAAAAGGAACATGGTCGGCGGGAAAGTCCTCGGGCAAAGTCTGCGGCTGGCTCCAACAAACCAGGTGCGGCGCTGGACATAGTCATTTTGTCTCCAAGAGTAGCCAGAAAAGTCTCGACAACTCTGAGTAAAAGTAACGAACGTACTCCTCATTTTGGAGAAATACACTCTGCAGTCTCTCACGCTGATCTCGCAAATACCCCAGTCGAATAACTGATTTCCGCCACGGCCAAGCTAGTTAGCTTTTGCAGACTCTGCTCTTGGCAGTTTCCAAATGTGTCGAACCTGGCGGCAGTGTCGCCCTGAGCACAGGGCTGTAAGCAGTGCACCCATTCCACGGCGTCAAAGAGTTGGCACTCATTCCAGGAGCCTCGAGCCTCGTCAGTAGCTTGGACACAGTCTTTGATGTCCTCGTCTCCCAAGAACCATCTAGCAAAGTGTCAGTCGTCTGGCCCGAGTTTGAAACAAACACCTGGCAAGTGTCTGAGCTCGAATTGAAGAGCGAGCTCTGCAAGTGTGGATCGCACGCAAAGAAGTTGCAGCCATGGAGGAGCTCCTTGTCCCGTTGTAGGGTTCCATTTTGATCATGATGGCTTCAAGCTTTTTTTGTCCAAACTCGTGGAGGCGTAGCGCTAGCCATGCCTGAGTGCGCTAGCCCCAAAGTGCGAGGGACCATATCCAGCCAAGAATCTGACCGGTGGTACTGAAAGGAGGCTTTCTTGTGGTTATCCTCCTTTTTCATGTCCATCTCTTTACTTCAGAATAATTCAGATGAGTCAAAGGTGTTATTGCAAATTTGTAAGATATGGGCTTCAAGGAGCCCGAAAATGGAGAGAATGTAAAGAGAATAAGAAAAAGTGATGGTAAAAACGGAGTATATGAACAGGTACTCCCGAGGATCCGTATTGTGCTTGATGACTTCTAAAAAGTAGGAATGAGCATGTAGCAGCATGGTCAAGCCAAATTCATTTATTGGAAGGCTATGAAGGATTCCCATGAAGTTGCATTACTGTTCTCAAAGCAACGCATTCCATCACCCAGTACCCTTTTCATGACAACGTTTATCTTTTTCCCGCTCAAGGAACAAACGCCAGTCATGCCTTCAACCAGGCTTCGACAATGCAGAAGCCCGCGATCAGTACTCTTCATTGTTGTTAAATTCCATGGTAACGTTTAGTGGTCACCAAAGATGTATTCATTGACGACTCCTGAAACAAGGGACGAAAGGGAAAGCATTCACGGTTATGAGCGAAAGTATTCAGGGTTATAAGGGAACACCGAAAGATTGTGCCGAGGCTTCTTGGCACCTGATTGCGAGACAAGACCCAATTGGGGCTAGATTTCCGTGCAGGCGTCCTAGACCATGACCTCGAAAACAAGCGCTCGGAAGCGGGGCCTCCTGTGACGTTCGGAGTTTCAGGCGATTCCGACTAGAATAACCTTGACCCCATTGGTAGCGCACTACCCGTGGTGGACCTTGCGCCTGTAAAGAAACAAGAATTTCCAAAGCTCTTCAGGCGTATTTGGAACTCACAATGCCAATGTTCGTGACATTTGCCAACCTCCACAACCATCTGGCTTGGGATCACCTGGAAACCAAACTTTTGGTCTAAATGCATCTCGCGCTCCACATCTGAGAGGCCAAAAGCTTCCAGAGTTATTCGAACATCAATCGTGGACGCTGATCCACCTCACCTTTAATCCCAGGAGGATCAACACATCCATTCATGGGTGCACAGTCAAATTATGACCCTATGAATTTCTCGCAACCCAACATCACCCATAAATTCTTCACATTCCAAAATACTTTTCCACGATGTATAAGCAAATTCCACTTGACACGCATGAGACTCCGCACAAGGCGATTCTGTTGCCCACGAAACTCCACATTTTGAACAAGGGTCTTGTCTATATTTCTCTCGTTGCCCAGGACTCGACGGGGGTTAGGCATTGATTCGAATAAGCGTGCAAAACAGAAGTTTATTTCGTCTCAATACAGCGAGTTTCGGGAGTCATGGCAAAGGGCAAACTGAAGTGGACCACAAATGCGTTTCCAGTGGGGGTTAGAACCGAAAGCTCATATGGAAGCTCGTCACTCGCTGAAAGATATTCTAGGCGGCCTGGTCACGTGGAGCTGTCCCCGTATATGCAGGCGACTAGAGGTAATTTCTCCGTGAGGTGCCACTGCTGGAATCATAGTAAGCTCCCCCTTGTCTGTCGCTCTGCATATTCTTGAAGTTTTGATATGCATTAGTGGAGTTTCCCACAATGGTCGATGCAGGTTGCTGGACCTCATCGGAGTCCAAGACGGAGGTTTTAGTAAACTCTCCATTGTTGTATGCACCTTGGTATCCTTTGTAGTGGTGAGACGAGTCGTCATCAATGGAGTCAGAATCAGCATAGCGGGCAGCCTTGGCGTTTTCATGGCCCTTCATGGCACTGGCGCCCAAAGCGGCCAACTCAATGTCGTCTGCACCTTGGACATTCTTTTTCTTTCCGCCCAAGCGGGGCAAAAACGACACACGGTCGTCCTTCATGGGCTGGTAGCGCGCGTCGGGATTCTTGTACACCAACGCCAACACACACGTAACGATGGTGAAGATAAGCAAAAACAATGCAAACGCTGCGTTCAACACAAAATAGACCACCGCCATCACCGACGAAACCACCTGCGGCTGTTTGAACACAGAAGAGAAGAACATGAAGAACAAAGCGTTGATGGTGTTAATGACTGCAATGGTGATATTGAACGCATTGGTTCTTTTGTCCATATAAGGCCTTTTCCAGCAAAGAATCACGCAGTAAAAGATCTCTATGACAAAGACAATCACAGACAGCGCCTTACCATGCTGCTGCAAAACTGCCACAAACAAGCACTTTGAGATCACGTAAGTCAACGAAACCACCACGAAATAGTAGCAGTGGGCCCGGTACTGCACATAGATGAAGCCAAATTTGTTCAAGAAAACACCATCTCCATACAAGAGGTAAGCTGGATTCTTATGATCTCTGACTGAACGACGGCCCATGAGAAGCACGCGCATGGCAGAGTAGCCCAACAATCCCACGGCCACGATGAATAAGAAAACGGCAACCACGACGATGGCTGGCGAGTCGTGCGTAGTGAGTTCCCACAAGGAGAAGACTACAAGTTGCGGCAATGCCACGACAAGAAGCCTGTAAAGAGCGCCCTTAATAATGCTCAGCCAATGCTGTCTGTACTCATTGAACTTGCCAGAATTCATGATGTTCGACCGAATGCATATCTCCACCAAGGCCTTGAAAAAGGTCATGCACACAACAACGACAAAGGTGAAGAAGAGTAAGAACATGATGGATGTCATAAATAGGTCAGTGATTTCGATCCTGGCGAGGTACGCAATTCTTTGAATACCACGTAAGATAAGAATCCTCGTGCCGTCAGCAGCCTCCTTTTCATTGGTGGTGTACAAAGTCAGATTCAAGTTGTCATTCTGCAAGAAATCATCGTTGTCCACGGCGATACTGACTCTTTTCGCGAGATGGGACACAACCGTGGGCTTTGAAGCGAAGCCAAACACATTAGACAAGAATCCAAGACTTCGCTTGACTTTTTGCACAGACACCGAAAGCTGCAGGTTGGCCAAAATGCTTGTGGGCTCGCCTCCCGTTGCTTGCAAGTACCAGTTGGAAATTTTTTGCACAAAAGCCACGCGGATTACACCCAACGACCACTGGAAGTTCTGCGACCAAGCAGCAGCAATGGGAGGCACTCGAGCCACTGCCAACATAGACGTGATTGCCAACGACTGGAAGTACACGAACAAGGACATGGAGTTGGAGGAGATGTGAGCCGCCGTGGAGGAGTGGCCAATCACAGATACAATACCCGAGGTTACCAAACCTAATCCGGAGATGGCAGCAATAGGCCACGCCGCATACTTGGTTTGCACTGTTTTTCCATTATTGACCAGAGCCTCGACACATGCCAAGTCCTCGTTGGTGTCAGTGTTGAACATGACAAGCCGCACGCGTGCGTCCAAATCAGGAACGGTGTATGCAACGCCCGGGATCTGCTTGATAATGTCCTCGGAAATGGTGTGCTCGATCTTGAAATCCAAGTGGCCCGAGGTCAAGGGGCAAAGCTCGGTGAAGTCGAAGTCACAGAGTTCGATGGTCTTTTGAATCACGCTAAGTCCGTAGGCAATCAACTCGATATTGAGGCCCACCTTGACATCATTGATGTTGGAGATAGCTTTGATGTCGAACGAAACAGAGTTGTTGTTGGGAAGGAACTTGACGTCAAGATTGGACGCCCAGAACTGCGATTTGTCCATGCATGTCAATAACGAGTTTGCCTGAAGGTACTGCTGGGCGTTTGAAAAGCTCAAGACAAAGAGGATTGGTAAGAAGCTCAGGATTTTCATGACGGTGTGAATTCAGGGAGAGACGTTGGGTAAGGGGCCCAGTACGCCAGATGACAGGTCGAATGGAGCAAACAGTCCAGGAAATGCAGAGTAGCGGCCAAGTGAAGAGCTCAAAGCAGCGGTTTCAACAAGGACGGCACAGCAATCAAGCAATAAAGGCAGAAACTGTGCTCAGCAAAAGACGGGCGCGGCACTCAACCAAGATGGAGGCGGCAATCAAGCAAGGTGGAGACGGCAATCAAACAAGATGAGAGCGGCAATCAACCCAAGATAGAGACAGCAATCAGCCCAAGATAGCAACAACAATCGGCCCAAAACAAAGCAGGATCTAAACCAAAGGCGGAGGGGTAAGTGAAGGCGGAATTCGGACGAAGGCAATGGCGCAGGCTTCTGCTATAAAACACTGAAGGGTTGGGGAAGTCAGGGAGTAGAGATGTTTTTTTTAGCCCACACGAGGCGCGGTATCCTGCATACAGCCGCGCATACTAAGGTTCTTGGCTTCTTATATGCACACGCCAACCGCAGCACTACTCCCGCGTTGCAGCCTACCGGCGGCAGACTGCTTATAAGGCCCAACGAGCTTGGCGCTGGTTTGCACATGCCTCACCGGGGCGGTGCGCGAGTCGCGATGTTTGCGTGCACGGGTGTTTCGGTGGGGGCTGTATATTTTCACCTACTAACGTGCACTCCTATATTGTCTGGTGCCCATCTACTCTACCGAGAGAATGTTCATTTCGCACAAGAAGCGCCCCTATCCTTAGCTCTACCAGCAACAATTTCAACAGAGCCACCAGCCGGATTCGTTAACGGCACTCAGCCAGCACATGTTGCAATTTTACTGAAAGACTATCATTTGAGGGTTCTGATCGCACTTGAACTCCGGCCAGTTGCAACTGAATAATGATGAGCGACCCTTTCAAAAGGTTCTCAAGGACAATTAGAATTTTCAAAACGTCCGTCACGAAATAGCTACCAAGGGGTACCGTGGATGCCAGAATCGAGCAGCTAGACAAAATTAGGCCTTCCAAGAACCCTTAAAGACCGATTGCAAGCAAGGTACCTTCGAAAGTGGGACATCAGCGTCCTCAAAGTCCCAAGATTCCGAGGCCGCTCGAATTGGGAACAACAGCAAAGGTGAAAGCTGACCGAGCCAAGAAATGCCACCAGCTGCACTGCCAGGCATTAAGACCCAAATTCCGCATCCAAGTTGCCACAGTGCATGAGACGGTGGGCGGTATTTCATAAAAACCCACAAGCCGAGCGTTCCATGGCCAAACTATACTTTGAACCGTCTCGGCGGCAAGAATTTCCACCTGAAGGGCGTTCCGAAGTGGTTTTCGCAACCGGAATCAGAAAGACTCTCGGTTAAAACTAATACTGGTGAGGCTATCACGGCGTACTATGTTTGCAGGAATTCAGTGGCTTGGAGACCTAAAGTCGAAGGGTAGTTTGGCGGAAAATTAGCGCAATATATGGCCGCGTGCCCATTCATGCAACTATTATTCGCTCCACACCGCGCCTTCATTTTCTCTTGGCCCGATTTGATATTCGAATTTTATTCAGCGTGCCCAGTGGAGCGACTTGGCACTGTGGCTCTCAGCGAGCATTTATCCAATCAAGGTCCTGCGTGGCAGTGTTGCATCTATTTGTCCAAGGCTGATGTCGGATGAATTTGCTTTGTTGGCACTGCCAGCGAGTGCTTGGACTGTACGGACTAGCTGCTCCGTGTAAGAGTTGCATACTGCCAAGGGCCGACATCGGAACAACGGAGCAACGTGCAGGCTGGTGGCATGTCTAAACACCTCTGACCGTGCACACTATTTGGTTGGAAATTATCGATTTCTGTCTTATTTTATAAGCAGGAACATGAGATTGGAGGAAAATGAAAGAGATAGCGCCTCGCCGAGTGAGAATCTGTTGGTGCACCAGGATACAGAATAATCATGTTTAGGTCATATAAGACCTCTATATTAACCAAGGTCCATCCGGTTCCACATAAATCAATCAGGCTATGAGATTCTTTAGGGACGTCCAGAGCTTTGTGCTTAGAGAAGGTTATTCGTTCATGACTCTAAAACGAGGCGGATCATCTACACGGCAAGAATAACTGGCCAAGGCCGCGTCACGCACAGCATTTCATGAAAAGTCCCATCAGGCTAGTCTTGACGATTGTTACATCCTGGGAGCTCCCGTGTTACATCCATAAAGCTGCACTGGTGGCACCGCGTCTAGGCCTCGAACGTAAACTGTCGAAGTGAAGCACGCCACTCTTCATGCAGGTTACCGACGATTCCGTCTTTAACTGCACATAGCAGGCTGTGTATCTATTGGTGGTGCACTCCCCATGGCGGGCCTGACACAGTGAGAGCAAATTCAATGGGTTGATTGTCTCTGAATAGTGTGGTTTAGGTGCGCATGAACAACAGTACCTTCACCTGGTCGAAAGTTTAAGTGATGGGGATCACGGCATTTCAACGCCCCTCTTCTTGCATGGGAACGAGGATTAACTTCCTGGCCGTAGTGATCCGCAAAGCCTGGCACTGTGCCACCCATAGTTCCCCGACGTCCAGAAGAGGGTGGAATCGAGGTCAATTTCTGTCCAGCCATCCCTATGTGCACCTGTCTGCCCTAATCTCGCTGAAGGACATTTTCATACCCGAGCCTCAAACGACTCAGCCACTTTACTTACCCTTTGCAGTGCTCGCACAATGCCAAATGACCCATAGCATTGTTCCATTAGGACGCTATAAAACTGAACAATAAGAGTCGCGTAGGCGATTACTTGTCTGATCTTCCGCTATTGTCTTCCTGCATCCGGCTGCACCAGCATCCGGCGGCTTATGTACAGATTCCCCTCTGCCCAGCATTGCTAATCCGGCGCTAGTACAGTGGCCCGGTTGCCCAAGAGAGGGCCCAAACAGACCGTCAGCGGGGAAGCCCCATGCAAGGCACTCGAGCTCTGCGCCGTGGACGAAGCACGCTCACCGTCTCCAGCCATCGACACAGCCCGTCTCTTTTCTGGCATGAACCTCCAGCCTGTATATACACTTTGGGTATTCTTTGTTATTTCTTTTCTTTTTTCTTTTCTTTTTCTCCTACGATCTGGCCTCAAAATTCTTCGCCCAATTCGGGCCGTCATGCAATCTCGTATTAATCGTCCTAGGTGAACTAGCCTGAGCGCATGGGACTATTTGCTCAAGGTGAACCAAAGTGTATACATGTATACTACATCCCACGGTGAAAAGCCGCATATCCCGCTTCCTCATATTGTCTCAGTGTGGATAGCTAGCGCAGTCATGACTGTACCCTGTGTACATTTAGAAGTAAAACTCGCTCTTCTCGGCCAAGAAATTAGAAACAATATTTTGATACAATGCGACCAGATGAGTTTAGAAGAATAAGCGGGCTTGGATTTCCGATGCGCCTGGTGAATATGCGACTCCTTATTATTGTTGGGAACTGCACCGCCATAAGCGATGATTGTTGATTTTGCGAAACCAAAACGTGGTCATGCGCTTGCCGGGTTTTGAAGCTTCCCATTGACATTCGGCATGTACTGCCGGTCGGAAGCCAGCCATCTGTCGGTCCACCACCCGAATGTCCGCTCCAAAAATAACTCACAGGTGGCTCACCTGCAGCAGTGCATGGTAACCTCAGTCGGGCTATGAGGGAGTATTCTTGCCTCCTGGAAAAAGTATAAAAGGCGTCCAGGCAGCCGCCTTTTCAACGATACCCCAAATCGTCATGAAACAAATCAATTTTTTTGCTGCAGCTTTCGTCATTGCCTCCGCATGGGCAATGACCATCATACAGTTTGGACTATTCGCCAAGATCGACAATGATTATGCGCCGCTCACATTCGAAGACGACACCCCAGAATCGTTTTCCGTTGTTACTTATTCAGCTTCCACTCATTTGCCGTCTCAGGTGTTTTTCTACAAAAACTACGCAAAAACTCTTAATGGAAAAGTGGGGTTTTGGGGACCCAATTTCGGCCATGGCCCTAGTGTTGCGGAAACGCGTTTGACTTTAGATCGGCATAACAAAATAAACCGGGAGTTTTACCGCTGTCCTTCGGGGCGTCATAGCGGTGACCGAATCACCACCAGAGACGTGGGTGGGTGCGTCCGCACGGAAGTATACCTCTTGGACTTCGATAAAGCTACCGGTACCGCCATAAAGAAAGAGGCAATCAGCCCCTACTATGATTACGATGATGTCCCTCGTGCGCTCTTCGTATATGAATCTGGGCAGTTCAAGCACGTCTTCCCTTCATCAGATGGTACAACGCTTCTGTTTGGACGTGCGGCCCTCTCCCCTGTTCCCTTTTACAGAGACGGTCCTTACCTTTTTAGCAACGGTGGCGCTGGAAGAAGATATTTAGGGCTTGATCAGAACAAACTCGTCTACTCAACATCAATTAAGGGCGTAAAAGTCACATTTCAGGAAGATATGTTGATTTTTGACCCGTATTTATACGCTTGCAAACCTGAAGACAGTTCTTTGTTCAACATGACCACCACAAATGACGAGTGTGATTATGTCAATATGTACCTTCTCCCTTATGACAAAAATGGGGCTGCTATATACCAAGGAGAAGTTGGTTCATACCAGAAGGACTTTTTATCGAAAAGCGAAGTTTACATGCCTGACGCGACGGAATTTCCCCTTGTTTTTTTTGCCAAAGTTGATGATAGCTACTTACCACTCTCTGCCGTCCCACATAGCATCTCTTATAGTCAATTAAGCTATGGAATTGCCGCTGCACCCGTGGAGTTCTCCTTGAATGACAATTACGCAAGTCCGCTGAACACAATTGTTAAGGGCTACGCAACCTTTTTTTCAGGCCACCTTGGTTTCGGCAAAGAGAGTAACAGCGAGAAAATGAAATTGGATTTGGCCGAAAATGGAAAGCTTCAAAACAGAGCTTTTTATTCGTGCCATTGGGGGGAATCTTCGACTCACGACATTACCGACAGCAACAAAAGGGAATTCGGTACGTGTTTCGAGGTGGAAATTTATCTTCGGGAGTATGATAGAAAAACGGGACTGATGAAAGACCCCCTTGATGCGCCCGAAAAGGAAAGCAACGAGGTACCCGGAAATGTTGACTCCGAAAAGGAAAGCAATGAGGTGACCGGAAATGATGAAACATGCACCGATGAAGACTGCAATCTGAGAGAAGAGTATAGTTCCAAGGAAGGAAGATTCTGAGGAACAAGGGCCAGCAGAGGCAACCGGAAGAGCAGAAAATGAACCGACTGGCTAGAGATGAGCCATATGATTGGTGGGCACACCAAAGTACCACTGTACTGGGTTGGCCACTTCAATGGTCTGTCGCCGTCGAATGGGGGGGGGGAGGTTCATTATTCGTTTGAAAGACTACTGCGAACTAGTTGCACGAGTATGGGATTTTACTCTCGATCTATTATAAAGAGCCCGAAAGAAGCCAATGAGATGAGGGTTGAAGAGACTTTAATAAATTTTCGGCAAGCTAATGTAGGCTCCTCGACTTTAGATCATTTAGGTTACATAACATGTATTGCTCAAGTTAACGCGGCACACCCTAGTGTATCCATGTCGAAGTTGAAATGAACTGTGAATGCTCGTTTTTTTGCCAAGCCCAATATCTTGCATGTTTTCCATAATGGCCTAGCTCAAAAGTGACTCAAGTGGCTCAAGTGTCTCCGTATTGCTCACAGAGGCAAAGAAGTATTTCTACTTCAACATCTGTCGGCAAGAGGAAAGAAAAGGTGCCTTGATTAAAGCACTTTAATTGTCCCATTGAGGGGCAGGGCGCAGCCTCCATTGATACAGCCTCGTCCGTCCATCGGCCGCGGCTAGTCAGAACTTTAAATAATCTGGAATTGCTTGGCATCAAGGGCCCACTTATCCATGTCCTGTACTGTTCTTGAATTCAAATTGGCCAGCCTCTCGCATGATGTATTTCTGTGGATTTGTTATTTTCAACCCACTATGGAAGTGGCCTGCCTCTGGATGCACCTACCTCTGGATGCAATTCTACATGCGATTTAGTGTCAGATGAAACAGTCTTCTCCCACTACCAAAAAGGCCTTCCCTTCATGGATACCCAGTCTATGCATCTCTTTAAACAGATGAATGAAAGTTGTAGTGCACGCAGACACCCAGATGCACCACGGAAAGCCTATCTCGCTTGTACTTTCAATTGCGAAGGTTTGAAGTTCCCCGGCGATATCTTCTTCTATGTAACCCCAAAAAAGCTCCCGTTTTTAAAATTCTGCAAGTATTCATTGAGCACTTTAGATATCAGATGTCACGTGCGCCACGTGTAAGTATGCTCCTTTCTTGTTCTTCGCCGTGTCCCGGCCCTTCAACCTGCTATCCTTTCAAGTCTCAATCAAAGCATGCGTCAAAGGCGGCTTCAGAAGTTAGCAGCCAAACCTATGGTAAGCAAATTATAGTGGGGTAAAGCGAATCACCGCCTCACTGCATGCACTACCTAGTCAATACAAAAATCACTGTGTATCAATTTCCATTGAATATTTCGCCCGCTCCATGGATACTATTTTTAGCTATACCACGAGTGAACCTGTGCTTGGCGGTTGAGCGGGAATATCATTTGCTCAGTTCGGGAATGGTCGTGCCGATGGAGAGGATGGCTTTCCGACTTTTCTAGTAGTGGGAACCTTGTCTTGGCCATGTCTATTCCTTGCTGTATCCTCTATAATAGGGTCTCGTTGAAGGATCTTTTGATGCTCGATGCCCTCCAATACCCGCGTCATCCTCACTTAGATGCTCTTTTCCAAAGCCCCCGGGTCGACCGTTGGAGCTCGCAAACAAGTGTCCCCTCTCCTGCGTATACGGCTGGCTCAACGGCGTCAATATCCTGAAATGGGCACTCACCCTGTTTCAGCTATCTTCAATCAGCCATCCTCAAAACAGTCTGCACGCAAGCTCGGAACGCATGCCGAGCAGCCAAGATTACCGGCTCGCCCGTCACACAATTCAACATGAATTGTAGTCATATCGGGTGCTGCCATCATTTCCTGAACAAGTGAAATTTTTTGGGCAGTAACAAATCTTCAATCTTCTCACTCACGACCGTTTAGTTTGATGCCCAAAGCTCTACATAGTCGTGGTGTCGCAACCTCGGCACCAAACAACCAACTCTGGAGTCGCCCGAAGCTAACTTGAAACACCGGGCTTTGGAGCTAAAAATTAAGTAATCAGTGGCCATCACCTTCAAAAAGCTCTGGGCTGATTCTGTTGCTGTGGTAGACATGGAGGCAACGATACGGGTCGCTTTCATTTCATGGACCAGAGCAACCAAGACAAATGTCCCCATTGAACTTTTATGAGTATTTGCAATTCAGCCGATATCCTGGGCGATTGTGCATCGCGCAGAGCACTGGATTTCCCTGTCCAATCTCTACTGGGTATGTTTGTCACGGCTATGCATCTCCCTATACTGGCTATGCTGGCTTTTCGCCTGGCTTTGTCACTATAAAACCCTCTCCTGATCGTACATGTAATTAAAGAGTACTATGGAGTACCTAACAGACGGCTATAAATATGCCTGATAATGAGTACTCAAGCTACAGCTGCAGCGACCTCATACGAACTACACAGCCTACTGGAGGTAATACTCTTGGTGAACCAATCAAAGTACCTAGCCGATTTCGGAAATACTACTGAACCGACTGCGTATGTTGTGGCTCGAATGGTTCAGAAACCACCACCCTGGGTGCTCAAGAGCTCCACCTCTGCTGGTTGTTTGGAGGCCCAGTGACGTGACGGAAGCGGAGGGCACACCTTTTGGGACGGTATTGACGGTGATTATACTGATAAAATCATTGAATCCTCATGCAGTCTTGAAGAGATCAAAAGGTCACGATAGTCGGATGGTGACGGTGGAGATAAGCAAAGTGGTGATTGAAGTTAACAAATCTGTGATGAGTATAGACTCACACAGGCCGCAACTTCAAACTTTGAAGCCACGGCTGGTCAGCGATTTGATATCCTTTCCCGCTTCGCTCCGTTGGCTTCAGTATGCAAAAGATCCTCACCTCCGAATCACTTCGCCTCTTTCGCTCAATTGAAAGATGGTTCAAAGAAGGCGTTTTTCACCACAAGAAGAAGCTAGCGTTGTGAACGGGGTTCTCATTGAGACAACCAGTAGTCGGAGTAGGTGCCGTCGAAGAGCATCACGTGGACAGGTCTTCCGAGACTCTGTGGAGAACCCCAACTGCACCAGCATCCGGCACTCAAGGCGTCAGCCAGAGAAAGGAGCACGAAGAACAGGAAGAGACGGGGAAAAGGGATGGCCTTTAGTCACCAGGCCCGGTAGATTGGTCCAGGCCTGCTGACGGTCCTGCATGGAGGAGGTCTACTTGCACTCCCTACCCGTCAAGGAGTACCAAGCAACGACTGTTTGTCCAGAGTTGAAGAACGACGTGATGAAGATCATATGGTTTGGTTTGATCCCAGTTTGGAAGTGTTTCCACCTGATCCACTTAGCAAGCCGAATGCAGCGCTGACGTTTTGAATAGTGCAAAAGTGGTCCAACAAATAATATGCCACAGTGACTCGGGAAATGACTCGAAGTCACAGAAGTCACAGGCAAAGCCGCGAGTTCGCGCCATGGCTGAGCAGGTTGAGAATTCGCCATGGGCCTGTCTAATGGTGCCCCCTCCTTCCGCCCCTGCACGACTAGAGCCTCGTGGAGATATTAATCATAATAAGGATATTTTGGCAACACAGGACCAAGCCCGAACCTTCTCGGAACTTCCGCGAAATGTACCAAAGCAGTGTGTGACGACATGCGCTGCGTGTTGAACTCAGGAATGAGACAGTTGTTGACGCATCGCATGCTTTGACCATCCTTTGCATATCAGAGTTTGCAACGCATCGGGTTTCTCGAACCGCACAAGGGAAGGATAACTGCAAGCGCCAAAAGTGTCACCCGCCAAAAGAAGTAAACCAGCAGTTAGATTTGTGACGGAAAGTCTGGTAGAAACTTAAAACACCCGAATGGCACCGCAACTGCTAATTCTCACCAAGCAATTGAGTCGGCGTGCTTTTTCGGTGTGTGAGCCCTACCAACAGAGTAAAGTCGTGCTATCCGCTGTGGCTTCGTCCGTAAACCCCAGAGTCAGGAACAAATGAGGTGTATCCGGCTTTCGCAACCAGGGACTACATCTCTCACTTGATTAGAGACTAGCCATGGTACTCAAGTGCGTGTGCACCTCAGAGCTGGGTGGAATTTGTTCGAGCTGTTGGTGTTCCAAACAACACTGGAAGCATTTCGTGAGAGTCTGGTATTGGACATATTCGGGTTCCCTCTTTAAGCTGCGGTGGCAGCACCTTCCTTAAATATCAGAGAGCGGCCTTCATAACCACTGCGCATTTTAGGACTGCGCTGTTTGTGCAGCAGCGTTCTTCAAGCTTGGCGCGAGTCAGAAAGCCTTGATCTCAACTGCCACTGGCGGCTCTTGGCTTTGTATTTGGCCTTGATGAGCACTGGACCCAATCTGATGAAAATTAACCGCTCCTGTATTAAAGCAAGTTAGGTGGTGGGTCAGTTCGTGAGTGGTTTCTAGTAGTAAACCTGCGACAGCTCCTCTCGTGGGAAGTAGTGTCCTGAAAAACTTGAGCACCTAGAGAACATTTGCTGAGACTTGAAAAACGCAATCAAATTTAGCCGAGGATTTGGAGATTTCATCACGTTTGGCTTTCCTCAGTTTTATATCTGGTGAGTACCTGGTGTCTTCAGTGCAGCCTGCACGCAACACTGCGCTGGAGGTAAAGAAGCCTGCACCCCGATCTGTGCCGAAACACTTATCTGTACAGATAGTCACAAAATAAAAATTCCTTCCTCTTCATTCTTTTCCACCTTCACCATCAAAGCAAACACATTTTGCCGTTTGATACTTCAAAGACCAGACAAGATATTTTTATCCTCACCTGTGAATTACCGTCCCTTTCAGTATTTGAAATAGACCTTCTGTTCACCATGAGCATGTTTCCTTCAGCTTTCGTCGCTTCAAGTGCCAACAGAAGACCCTCCAAGCAAACTCAGTTGGACGATTTTCTCTCGGACGCCGCCAAGCTGAAACGGAAACAGCCCCTTAAAGGAAGCCCAGGACATGCTGCTGCTGAATTTTCTAAAAATGCAACTAGCAAATCCAAGTCCACGAACTCTTCCTTTATGAAGTCACTGCCCAACTCGGCCAAGCCCCCTGTGGGGTATTTGAGTACCGGCACTGCCAACGATGTAGCTCAGCTGAATGCCAAGGTGGCTTCCTTGGGTATGGTCAAGTCAAAGCCTACATTCACGCAGAAACTTTGTACGTTGTTGCTGCCCAGAGGCCTTGCCTTGTTCAACAAGGAAATGCCTGCAGCACCTGGATTTGGGTGCGAAACCGCGCACGGTGGCAAACCTGTGCCTAAAAATCTTAAGCGACAGGAGAACCAGCACGCGGCCCATTTCCAGGCCACAAAGAAATGGAGCAAGTTGCTTGAAAAGGCCCGGGTCTTGAAAAAGCACAATGCTTGTTATATCCAGCGCATGCCGGTTTGTTGCGTCGATGAGTGTCCCGTGGCCACCAAGAAAGTCCACCGCTTTTCTGGAAGTCGCACCATTTGCAAACTTCGCGTTTTTGCATTCAGAGCCGGGTTCAAGTCTATGAGAAGGGACTTGGTCAATTTGGATTTGCCCCAATGCAGACCGCTAGACGCAACGGACCCGGATAATTTGGCCGTTCTGGCTCGTAAGTACAACA